>RJWT010043238.1:0-11990 GCA_004365215.1 Cuniculus paca | reverse complement strand
GATCATTCTTAATTCTTCCTCATTATTAGTTCACTACCTCTGAATATGGTGCCTGAGGCACACTCAACCATCCTTGCTTCCTACTAGATGATCCTTAGTTGCAATTACTCTTGCTACGTTCACATAACATTGGTTAACACTGCCTAACTGTCTGAATTGAGTAAGCACTTTCCCCATAAACCAATAATGAAAAGTAAGATCCACTAATTAACACATGTAAACCAATGTCCCCAAATAAAATGTTTGAAATTTCATTTATTTGTGCCCCTTAGAGAGTAATAGAGTGTGAAGGTCACATAGCTTCTACATTCCAAAGCTCACTGGAACATTAACTTTTGTCAAGGGCAACTATTTGTAAAGGCAAGAAAAATGCTTCATGTGATTTATCTGGTGCATTTTTTCTACTTCTGCAAACATTTTTCTATTTCCAGCCCCACCTCTGGATAGTCCCCTTATCTTTTCCTGTTGTTGGACAGCAAACAAAAACAAACATAGAAGCAAAAAGAATCAGATTCCCTCCTCTCTGTCCGTTTCCCATTGTGATGACTACTGTCACAGATCCTTCACGGTGTTTGCTCTTGCTTTGCAATATTCCTTCTCAGTCCCTTGCTCTAGGTTGATGGCTTTACTGATATCATATAAAATATAAAAGCAAGTATAACTAAACAATCTCAGTTCCTCAACCACATATCCAACTCCCCGCCTCTGCTGTGTCTACACTCTTTCTGCTTGCTTTCACATATGAACATGTCCTGGTTTTGTCTAATGTCACCCTCTCTCTTTATGCACTGAACACCATTCTTGCATTCTTTCTTGTTCATTTGAGTGTTTTTAACTTCCAACTAACCCTTTATTTTAGGACCATCATTTTCCACATAGAAGGAATGATGAAAATTCAAATACACTGAGATATCTTTGGCTTCTTCATAGCAGGTACCTTTCCAGGTGAGGCCCTGTTGTTCGATCTTTTAGTTTAAAGAGGTCCTAAAATAGACCATATCTACCTACTGTCCCCCACTAATTCCCATTCCATTTGCCTTTCTTTGCTATGACTCCTGAGACAATTCTTGTCATATTCATCATCACTCCATCATTCCAGAACCAAGCATCATTTTTCAGGCTCTGGTGTATCCCTTATAAACCAGGGGAATGTATTATTTAACCACTGCATTCGTGAAATGACTTCTTTGCCTGGCTTCTGAAAGTCAGTATTCTGGTTTTTCCAGTTCCTCATTGCCTGCTCCTTTCACTCTTTCTTGACCCAGAAAAGTACTCCTCACGTGGGGCAGTGAAAGAATCCTTGACCGCTTTCTTTTTTCTTCTCTAATCATAATTTAAGGCTGCACTGGGTTCTCTTTATTCAAATACAGTCAATATTCTGATACTTCAAATTTTCATTTTAGCCTTGACCACTTCTCTAACTTCCAGAATCATCTTCCCAGCACCTGCCAGAAAACCACTTAGATAAATAGCTTGGACTGCATAGTAAATCTGAAAATATACATGTTTCACCTCCACATCAAAATAAATATACAGAGAACATAAATTTGTAGCATTGCTTACCAAAAGACATGGAATAAAATGTTGATTGCATGATTATGAGTAATAGCCTCAAATTTTAAACTATGCAAATATCTACCATAAGATAGATAAATGATTTATCATATAATCTTACAATAAAATATCACACAGTACTGAAAATAAATGATCTCTAGCCATGCACAGCAATATGAATCATTAGCACATACTTTATTTTGAGCAAAATAAGTTGGACACACAAGACAATATAATGTACGATTCCATTAAATAAAGTACTGAAATAGGCAAAGTTAAATATGCTGTCGGAAATCAAGATATTTTAATTTTTGGATGAGAATATTAATAGATCCTTTAGAGTGTAGTGACATTCTGTTTCCAGACCTGGTTCTTTACATGCAAATATATTCAGTTTGTAAAATATGTGAACATTAAGAAATAAATAATAATAAATAGGCAAATGGTTACAAAAATTATAAATCTTTTTAATAAGATATCAAGAGAGATAAATGGAATTAAATATCATGTTCAAAGTTCAAAACATTCATTATCATAAAATTACCAGTTGTTCCTAAATTGACATGTAAAAAAGATTCAATTCTAACAGGTTTTGAAAAATTAACCTCATACATAATTTTGAAATTTATATTTATAGGCACCAATTATAGGCAAGATGAAAAGTCATGGGTTTTCTTTGTTAGAACACTGTGCATATTCTAATAATGGCTTTTGAGTCAATGTCATGTCAATTCATGATAGACAAGTTGACCACAGGAGCATAATAGAAATTCCAGAAATAAACTCATATATTTTAGTAAATTTAATATAAAGAGAATAATTATTGAAGAATGTTTAGAAATTGTGGACACTTCAATATTTGTTGCTAGAAAAATTGGTGATTCTTGCAGAAAAAAATTAATTGGCTAATATAAGTCATACAAACAAAATTAATTATAATGTATGGAATAATTACAAAACTTTTGTAAATCATTAGATCTTTAAGGTTTATGATAAATTTCTTTTTAAAAGATTAAAAAATTAAAAATGCAGTTAAAATTTGGTCACATTAAAATTAAAGATATTTTCTCATTGTAATAAAGTTATAGAACAATATGAACTTTCATACACTAATAATAGTAATGCAAATTAATGCAATTTACTTATAAAATAATTTGGAATTATCTAAAAAACATGGAAAATGCTAATCTTTGTTTAATAATTCCAGTACTTACTGTATGTTTCTTGGAAATGTAACTTTACATGTCTCAAGAGATGTATACATTCATATTACTACTGTTCATAACAAAAACTGAAAACAACTCAAAAGTCCTTCAGGAGGGCTGGGGATCTAGCTCAGCGGCCTAAGCGCCTGCCTGGCAAGCACAGGGTCGTGAGTTCAATCCCCGGTGCCACAAATAAAAAAAAAAAAGTCCATCAGGAATGGATTAGGTAAATTATTGTATCTTCATACAATCAAATAAAAGGGGACAGTGCAATAGAATGAGGTACAGATGAATCAACAACCAAGTACAAAACTTTAAGTCATCAAAAGGCATTCCTACAATATCATTCATGCAAAGTGGAAAATAGTGGGAAAAATTTCTAATTTGAGTAGAAACATGATACATATGGCAAACATACAAAGAAAAGCAATGGACAAAAAAAATAGAGCCAAATGAGGCTTACATACTGGTCCTTGTTTCTTGTCTTTCTCATGCTGATGATTAATAAATATTATTATTCTATTTTGAAATTGTTCATTTACATTATTTTATGCTTGCTTTTATGTCCTTGATTCTTGTCACTCAACAAACAAATATGGAACAAAATAGCCTCAACTGTTAATTTGGCATTTTTTTCTTCCAGAAATCATCCCAAGGCAACAGGATGATTTTTTTTGTAACTTACACACCCTCTTAACTGTGCAGTAAAGACGCACATGAGAAACCTCATAACCTAATAGAGGAGGAAATGGTAGCTCTGCAGCAGAGACCCACAGGGACTGCTCTTCGAGGATGAGAAGAGCAAATATGGAAGATACAGAAGACAAGGCGGAAAGCCATGTTTCTCACAGGTGAGAGCCACATTCAGAGCCTTGCACAGTGAGCTTGTACTCTGGAAGAGCAGAAATAGTGGGATCTGAAAGTTTTCTGGAAGAATTTAGATTCCAAGCAGCAGGAGAAACAAAACGAAGTGGACGTTAGACATCCTAACTGTACTTCCGTCTGTCTTCAAGAGATACAAAGAAGTCATTGGTTGAGAATATCACAGAACTATCTATGTACTGTCATTATTGAAAAACAGGGAAAGTCACATGACCTCACACACAAAACCCTGCCAAACAAAGGAAGTTTCAGCGAACCACACTTCCATCGAACAAACACGTAAGAATAGCTGCGATGGAGGAAAACGATACTATTTTTACTTAAATGGCTGATGAAAAAAGCAAACTCCACAGAAATCTGCACAATTGTACTGTCAGGAAAAGCCAAAAACACAGAAGATAGAAATTGTGCCCAAATTTCACTATGTGTATTTTGAAATCGACTTGGACCCAATACTCTGTTGGGTCAAAGCCTGACAGAGGACAACGTAGTCTCAAGAGGGAGAATGATATGATGTGTTAGCAAGCTGTACAGCAAATGTTTAGAATTTAAAATTTTTTTACAGTAAAAGACACATTAACATTAATCCCACTCAACATATTGCCCTGCTTTGAAAAGCTCATGCCATCATTCTTGCCACTTTCTGCAGTAGTTCCAGGTAGAAGTCCTCTTTCATGAGGGTCTTCATGACAACGGAAAGGCAGCTCGTACAAACATGATTGTGTCCTCACCCATCTTATTCAAAAGATCCTACCCCGTGCAACTTGTGGTTCTTCCTCAAAGTCAAAATGACCATGAAAGGTAAATATTTTCCATCAGTGAAAAACATCACCTCATCTAAGTAACCACAATAGTGCGACTGAAGGCATTCACAAAAATAGGACACCCAGAACTCTTCCAGAAAGTGGTAAAAGGGAATAACTGCAGTCAACTGAGTAGTATTTTGTGCGGGATTAATGGCAATGTACCTTTTCCCATAACAAATTTTTTTGTATAATTAAGTTTATTGTGACATTTTAGATATATAGAATGATCATATTCATCTTCAGGAATTTGTACCTGGGCATGATATATTTTATTTCTCTATTTTTCCCAATCCCCCCTTCTCTCTTTAACCCATCTTCCTCTCCTTATTTACAAAGCTTTGTTGCCTTTTTATTCTTTTTCAATCATTTTTTCCCTTTCTCCCTCCTACTTTTCCCCCTTTCCTCATCCAAGTTCTTCTTTTCTTTTGAGTAATTTCTTCCCATTTCACATTATCTATTGTACATTTCAGATCTTGTTTACTTTTTCAGATTTTCATGCTAGTGAGACAATATGATGTTTACACATGTGAGTTCAATTTATTTCATTTAAGAGTATGGTCTCAAGTTGCATCCATTTACCTATAAAGGTCTCAAGTTTATCTTTTTTATGACTGATTAGTATTCCATAATATAGAAAAGCACATCTTTTTTATCCATTCCATGGTGGATGGGCATTTGGGTTGTTTCCAAGATTTAGTTATTGTAAATTGTGCTGCTATAAACATAGGTGTACATATATCACTGTGGAATGATGTTTTTAATTCTTCTAGGATGATATTCAGAAGGGGAATAGTTGGGTCCAATGGCACCTCTAATTCTAGATATTTTACAAATTTACACAGATTTCCATAGTGGTTGCACCTCTCTACATTCTCACCAATAGTGGAGAAGAGTTCCTTTTTCCCCATAGCCCTGCCAATATTTGTTATTGGTTGTTTTCTTGATGATAGCCATTCTTTCTGGATTGAGATGAAATCTCAGTATTGTTTTAATTTGCATCTCTTGAATGACTGATGATGTTAAACATTTTTTTATATAATTATTTGTCATTTGCGTTTATTCATCTGAGAGGTGTGTATTTATCACAGATTCTGATTTTTGGATTGGATCTTTGCATTCTGGGAATCTGATTTTTTTCAATTCTTTATATGTTCGAGATGTAAAACCTTTGTCTGAAGGACAACTAGCTATAATTTTTTCCCACTCTGTGTGTTGCTTTTTCACTCCATTTGTGATTTCTTTTGTTATGCAAAACTTTTTGAATAAGGTGATACCCCATTTGTTGATTCTTTGCTGTATTTGCTGTCTGGGTTTTGTTCATGAAGTCTCTGCCTATACCTATGTGTTCAAGATTTCTACCTTATTTTCTCTTCCAGTGTAGTGTTTGTGTTTTACTATGTAGAACTTTGATCCATTTTGACCTTTGTTTGGTGCATGGTGGTAGGCATGGGTTAGTTTTAGTCTTCAGCATGTGGAAAGCCAGTTTGTCCAGCACCATTTATTAAACTATGTTTCTTCCAGTGAATATGTTGGGCTCCTTTGTCAAGAATAAGGTAGTTTAGTGTGTTTGTTTTTTGTTGTTGCTGTTTGCTCATACCATGCTGATTTTACCACAGTAGCTTTGGAGCATAATTTCAGTCAGGGATTGTGATGTCCCCTGATTTGCCTTTGTTGCCCAGAACTGCTTTTGCTATTCTAGGTCTCTTCTGGTTCCAAATGAATTTTAGGAATGTTTTCTCGAGTTCTGTGAGGTATGCTAATGGTATTTTGATTGGGATTGCATTAAATATGTATAGCAGTTTTGAGAGTAGGACAATTTTCACTATGTTGGTTCTTCCTATGTATGAGCAAGGAATATCTTTCCATTTTCTGATATCTTTTTGATCTCTTTTTTCCGAGTACCCTAGTTTTCAATGTATAGATCTTGTACTTCTTTTGTTAGATTGATTCCTAGGTATTTCATTTTTTTGGCTGCTATTGTAAAGGGTGTGGTTTCCCTAATTTCTCTCTCTGTGAGTTTGCTGCTTGTGCAGAGGAATGCTATTGATTTTTGAGTGTTGACTTTGTATCCAGCTACAATACTGGATTTGGTTATCAAATCTAGAAGTTTTTAGGGGGAACCTTTGAGAACTTCTATGTAAAGTATCATGTCACCTGCGAATAATGATAATTTAACTTCTTCCTTTACTATCCTTGTTTCTTTTATTTCTTTCTCTTATCTACTTGCTCTGGCTAATATTTCCAGAACTGTATTGAATAGAAGAAGTGATAGTGGATATCCTTTTCCTGTTCCTGATTTTAAGTTGAAAGTTTTCAGTTTTTGTTAATTTACTATGACATTGGTTGTTGGTTTGTTAAATGACTTTTATCAGATTGAGGTAAAGACCATCTATTCCAATTTTCTGTAAGGTTTTTATCATGAATGAATGTTGGACTTTAACAAAAGCTTTTTCTGCATCTATTGAGATGATCATGTGATATTTGTCTTTCACTCGGTTGATTTGTTTTATTATGTTTACTGATTTGCATATATTGAACCATGCCTGCATTCCTGATATGAATCCCACTTGATCATGACATATAATCTGGATGATTTGCTGCATTCTGTTTGCCAGTATTTTATTGAGGATTTTTGCATCTATGTTCATTAGGGAGATTGGCTTATAGTTTTCTTTTTTGGTTGAGTTTTTCTCTGATTTTGGAATGAGGGTAATACTCAACTCCAGAAATAATTTTGGAAGTATTGTCTCTCTTTCAAAGTCCTTAAAGAGTTTCAGCATTAGTGGCATTAGTTCTTCTCCAAATTTCTTGTAGAATTCAACCATGAATCCATCACAGTCTGGGCTTTTTTTGTTGGTAAATTTTTAATTACATTTTCAATTTCATTAGCTAAAATTGGGTTGTTTAATTGCTTGCCCTGCATGTTTGTTAATTTTCTCTCATTGCTGAGACAAAATACCTGGCACCTAAAGTTAAGGAAGGAGGGCTGGGGATTTAGCTCAGTGGTCTAAGCACCTGCCCAGCAAGTGCAAGGTCGTGAGTTCAATCGCCGGTGCCAAAAAAAAAAGAAAAAAAAAAGTAAAGTTAAGGAAGGAAATGTCTATTTAGCACGCAGTAGGGTGACGCATGGCAGAGGGCAACAGTTCATGACTGTGGAAGACAGCAAAAGCAACAAGGAAGAAGCAGGAGAGCAACCCTCTTTCTCTCCCTTATGTTGTATGCAGGCTACTTGCCCCAGCAAAGGTGAAGCACTCACACCCATAATCCCAGCAGTGGACCATGTATCAATCACAAACTCTAGAAGCCTGCTCCCATGACCGAATGAGGCTTTGGGGTACATCTAGACACGAACCATAACACCCTGCCTGGCAGTTTCTTTCTAGTGGTATTCGTGTGTTTTTGGTCTGTGTTATCTCTTTCTAATATATCTTTCAGAGCATTCTGTAGTGCAGATTTGGTGGTCATGGTTTTTTTCAGTTGTTCTTAATCATGGAAGTATCTTATTTCTCCACTGAATTTGAAGGATAGTTTTTCAGGGTACATCAATCTGGGCTGACGATTATTTGCTTTTACAGCTTCAAATACTTCCCTCCTGGCTCTTCTTGATTTGTGGATTTGTGTTGAGAAGCCTGCTGTGATTCTGATGGGCTTCCATTTATAGGTGATTTATTTCTTTTCTCTGGCTGTTTTTAATTTTTTTGTTCTTGTGCTGAATTCCTGGAATCTTGATTATTATATGCCTTGGTGAAGATTTATTTTGGCCATGGCTATTTGGAGTTCTATAGGCTTCATTTATTTGTATGTCAAATTCTTTATTCATGTTTCAGAAGTTTTCTGCCATTATTTCTGTGAAGAGGTTTTTAATGACCCTTGCACTGTCTCCAGCTCTCTCATTGACTCCAATCAATCTAATGTTTTTCTTCTTTGCTTCATCTTGGAACTGTTGGATTGATTTTTCATGGTCCCTTGATTTTTTTTAGGTATCTTTCTTTGCCTGGTCACTAGTCACATTCCTGTTTTCTAGGTCTAATAGTCTATCCTTGCTTTCATTCAATCTGTTGCATATACTTTCAAATGAGTTTTTAATCTCTTGAATTTGTTTGGATCTGTTTTATTGATTCACTTTCTTGTTTATGTTAGGCATTCATGGTTTCCACAATTTTCCTAGCCTCAATTTTTTTTTTGTCTGTGTCTGCTTTCTTTCATTTTGACTGTCATTTATTTTCATACCTTAGATATTATTTTTTTCTATGGCCTCTTCCATTTGTTTTTTCACTTCTGCTGCTATCATTTCCAAGAATTCCAGTGGTTGACTTTATTTTCTCTGTCTCTTTGTACCCTGGACTTGTCCTGGGTGGACTGGGATTTTGAAGTTGCATTTTACTTCTTCCTCTTGTCATTTTCTATTTTTGTTTTATTTTATTTTCTGTCTTGATGCTTGTAGATTCCTTATGTTAGAGTTTTACCCCTGGTGTTGAGGCTTTCCTAGGTGATGTCTGTTCCTCAAAGATGTCCTCTAGATATAGGTGATTCTTGGACTTTCTGTCCATCCCAAGAACCTACTTTCCCAATATATTAGGAATGTGGAGTTGTTATCTTTTTAACTCAAGGCGCATCCCTTGGTACTGAATTATGGTGGTGCTTATGCCTTGTTACAGTCTCAGTGTTGGTATACAGGGGAGAAAACAATGATTAGAATAGGTATGATATCCTGGTTAAAGTACTACAGTTAGCAATAACAATAAACTCAAGCACAGCCTGGCTACTGATAAACCGTGATAACCATTAGCCTGATATTGTTAACCATAAGAGCAAGTTCTATAAATATATAATATAATCCAATTCATATCAGGAACTTCTATGCAATGTTTTTACACTTAGTAGAGTGGTTTTACCCTGTTGTGTGTGTATGGGGGGAGATGGTTTAAGAATGAAAGGGGTAAGATGGAGAGGTGGATGGGGTTAAATATATTAGGAGCAAATTTGGCGGGCAAGGAGGACCATCTAAAGTTTTGGTAATTGTAGAATACAAGAGGGAAGAGTTGGAAGAGAAAGTCTAGGAGCATTGAAGTGAACCAGAAAGGGAAGAGACAATGTTTACCCACATGAAACTCATAAAATCAAGTGAGATAGTTGATGAAAGACAGGAAGAGGATAAGTAAAGTAATACAAAGGAAAAGTTTAGAGAGATAAATCATGGATGAGAGGGAAAAGAAGATAGAAAAGAGAAGGAAAAGAAGGAAAAAAAGAGAAGAGAATAAAAGAGAAAGGAAAAAGCCAGGAGACAAAAATAATCACACACATGGGAAAAAAAAACACACCAAAAGAAAAGCAAAACAGGGCAAAACAGAACAGAGATAAAAAGAGAAAATAAAAGGGGAGAAACAACAAAAATAAACAGCAGAACAAAACACACCAACCCAGCAGACTATCAAGAGGAAAACCCATCAGAAAGAAAAATAAAAGTAGTGAAATTCCTCTATTATCTACTGTTCTGTAGTAGGTCCAAGTCTGATCCCAGAATGTGTACTCTAGCCAAGATTGCAGGTGGGTTTGTGCTGGGTTCAGATCTGATCTTTGTCTCTGGATTTGGGGGATAGGATTAGTTTTCTGTGGCTGCACTTCTCCCAGCCATTTCAAAAAAGAAAAAGAAAAGTGAAAAAAAAAAAGAAAAACAAAGAAAAAGAGGGAAAAGAAAAGAAAAGCTGTCCCTACCTGCCCACTTCTATTTCATGTGTCTTTGTACACAAGCACAAAACTGGTTCATCTAACTTATCAACTGCTGGCTCATATTGTTACTGTAGCTTTGGACTTTTCCATGCCACTAGTCCCATCTCTCCCTCATGTGTACTCTAGCCAAGGTCCTACTGTGTCACTAGCTTTCCTGCTGGTCTCCAGTCCCTGAGTCTGGTCAGTGGCAGGCAATCCCACCTTAGACCTACTTCTAGTTTTCTGAGGTGTCTCCACACTGATTTCCTTAGTGGTTGCACCAGTCTACACTCCCACCAACAGTGGAGAAGTGTTCCTTTTTCCCTGCAGCACCTCTACTGTTTGTTATTGGTCGATTTCTTTATAATAGCCATTCTTTCTCGAGTAAGATAGAATCTTAGTATTGTTTTAATTTGCATCTCTTGAATGACCAATGATGTTGAATATTTTTTCATATGATTATTTGTCATTTGTACTTTTTCATCTGAGAAGTGTGTATTCATCTCAAATGCCCATTTTTGGATTGGGTCTTTAAATGTGGGGATCTGATTTTTTTTAGTTCTTATATGTTCTAGGTATAAGTCCTTTGTCTGAAGGACAGTTGGCTAAATTTTTTCGCATTTTGTGGGCTGCCTTTTCACTCTATTGCTGGTTTCTTTTGTTGTGCAAAATCTCTTCCAGCAGATTTAATGTTTCTGTTTTAATATTTAGGTCTTTCTGATTTGCTTCAAACTTTTAATTTGAACATTCACTGTATTTTCCTATCACACCATGTACTCCCACACCACTCAATATTGGTGAGGAGTAGCAAAGAATTTGCAGCTAACTATAATCTGCTGCACAAGAACATAATTCAAGGAAATAAAAGAAAATTTGAAAAACATTCTACAAGTGCACCTTGTGTTCCAGGAAAAACAGGACCTAAATAATCACCATCAAAACATTTTCATGGACTCCAAATTATACAAATAGCTAACACTTACTGAGTACTTACCACATGCCAGGCATGAGGTTTCCAGATTTAGCAAATAAAAATGCCCCATACAATACTTAAGACATACTTATACTAAAAAATTACTCGCTTTTCTGAAGTTCAAAATTTAACTAGACATCTTTTGTTTCATCTGGCAGTCCTTCTAAGCAGTATTTAAGAAGTCTACTAGAGGTGGATTTCCAGCCAACCAAAAGATAATTATACAACTGGAGAAAAACATCTGGCAGTACACATTGAATTTGTTTAATAGACTGGCAAACTAAAACAAATATGGTGATTAGTTTATTAAAATAGGATGTACACATATGTCCTGCCTATATGGAAACCTATAACTAACAAACATTTGGAGGTGGGGGAAGGGATAAAGGAACAATGGAAGTATAAGGATGCAGAATTCTTCATTTTTAAAACCAAGAAATCAGACTTTATAAGTTAGAACTGACTACTGAAATAACAAAGCTGTGATCATATTTAATCACATGATGTAGACATTAAGAAAAATCACAATTAAGTAAAATCTGCTATTGTGGGAGCGAATAGAAAAGGAATTATGCTAATTTTATCATTGCTTATAATAGGCATATTAGAGTCCCAGCAGGAAGGAGACGACACATTTAAAATAGGGAAATGTGAGGTAAGTTCATTTTCATTGAAAGAGGTTAGAGAAATCACAAGGATCAGAGCAGGAGCCAGAGTTATGATCCTCAGCTCAGAAAGTGTATGGGAAGCAACATGCTGGAAACCAGGAATACCAAGTCCTATGTAGCCTGTTCTACTGAGAAGAAAAGTGATATCAGTGATATTAGTTTGAGGGACACAGCATTTATCTTCACCCTTCAT
>RJWT010043237.1:0-11997 GCA_004365215.1 Cuniculus paca | reverse complement strand
ATACCAAGAGGGTTTTTGCTTGTGGGTTTGTGTGTTTAGGGTTGGAACACTTAAGAAATGTATTTTGGCAGAAGTAGAGGGACAAGGAGTCTGGGGAAATAAAGTGCTCCTTAGCAGAGCTCACTCAGTCCTGGGGTCACTCATGGGAAAGTGACTCCCAATGGGAAAACAGGATTCCTTTCTCACAGGGCTCACTCCATCCAGCTCCTGGGTTTTGACAATGGAAAGGTTAATACCAAGGGTGGGCTTGGGTGGGGGATTTGTAGGACCAGAAGGATGCTATCAATCAACGGTGGTCTATTGATCTCATCGCTTTACTATCCCCACGTGTTCTTCCTAAACTGGTAGCTACGCGCTGCACATGGATATTGAAGCCCTGCAATTCTTGCCTCACTAGTTTAAGCACTAACTTTATGCCTTTAATTTTCTATTTAGCAAATAATTGTTGCCTTACGCTGTGTCTCATGAAATGTGCTGGAGCTGGAATTAGATTCTCCTTGGATATGGATCTCTAATTCCTGTTGACAGTGCTCATGGCGTCATACTTTGAGATGAGCCCTATTCCGAGCAAGTGAAGCTTCCTGGCATGAGCTTCTCGACCTCTTTCTTCTCTCTGCTGCAGGGCTCTTCAGCACTATCCGGGTGCTCACCAATCCTTTCTATCTTTGCTTTTGTAACACCAGGCAGCTGCTAGAAAGGCTGCACTGCAGGGAAAGGAAGGCAGGCTTTGGGTTTACAATGTTTCTCAGCCACTTGGGAGTGAAGAGACACTAGGAAATTCCTTAACTGTGAATATGAGAATAAGTGACTCCCTCCAAGATGGCTGTGGTGATTACAAACATGATGTCTAAATAATAAAATTGTGCAAAGGGCTTAGTACAGTGCCTGGAACATAGTGAACCCTTAGTAATCAGTGACCATTGCCAATTTTATAATTAAAGGAACTTTGGTGAAGGAAGCCAGCACTGGAAGTTAGGGTTTTCATAAAAGTCTTCTTGGAAGGAAAGGGTCTTTACCTGGATCTTAAGGATGAGAAGATGTGCTGGGCAGAAAGGCCTCTTGGGTGGGACTCTGGCTCTAAGGACTGCTCATGTACTGTGGGTTCAGAGATCCGGGGCTGCAAGCTGCCAGGTATGGGATTATCTTCTCCTGGGAAATGACTTCTGCTCTCATGGCTGTGCAGTGTATGGTACCTGCCCATCCTGATCACTGGAGAGCTGGGCCTACCTTCTATCTCTACCACCTTTCTGCTCTCATCATGTATCTTCTCCCAACAGGTACTTCTCTGCCTTCTCTCAGTGGATCCATACACCAAACTCTTGGGCCCTGAAATGTAGATGTGAGTTGCAAGTTTTTGCATATGCCTTAGAGTTATGAAAATTTTTCAGTTGTCTCTCTCCTCCTTTCTTTTATTTTGCTCCCTTCTGCTTCCCTCTTATCCTTTGTAGTATAGAGTTTAGAACATAGTGAGCCACGTGGCTTTGATTCCAACTCTGCTCCTTAAAAACCACGAGCAGAAAGAGAATTACTGGCTATTTCTGAAACAGGTAAAGAATATTTGATCATTTGGTTCATTCTTCACTAGTAAATTCTTTAAGACCAATGGAACTACCATTTCCATTTTTATCATAACTCACTAAAACTTTAATACTATTTATGAAGAAAAACGACTGAAAATGTAAGAAAAATGAGCAGATTTTCATATCTGGAAGCATTGGTTTTCTTTGTAAAACTGAAAAGGTAATTATATTTATCTCTTAGAAATCTAAGACTGTTGAAGTGTGTTAATATATGTCAGGGCATTCATCAACATTTTGACCCAAAATAAAAGCCCAACAAATAAATGTCACTTTTTGTGATTATTCAACAAACATTTGTTCACTGAAAATACATAAACATATATATATACACACACACACACTAGCACATACATAAAATTATATAAATATAGATAAGCATAATTAGAAAGGTATAAAAGATGAGCTGTGTGTGCTGAGGCCATACAAGTTTCCAGGTGGAAGTCCCAGGGAGCAGAGCTTCCTTGCTGCTTCTCCTCGCATGCCATACTTACTCATCCTGCTTCTTTCAAAAATGTTACCGATGCTGTACAGTCTCATTCTGCTGTCAGGCATTGCCTAAACTTCCTCCTCTCCCACTGCTTCTCCACAGCACAGCACCCAGGGCAGAGCCTGCAAATCACAGAAACCTAACGCAGATGCTCCCAACTGTATGCATGGAGACGCCAGTCAGCAAGTGTCACATTCCAGAAGACTAACTGTTCTATCCCATCCCTGAGTTAAAAGGTCAAAGGAGCTGTCTTCTCTAGCAGTTGCTAGCAGGAATCAATCTAGGCTGCTGGAGCTTGCATAGGGATGGTGCTGGTCCATTTGGGAGAACAGTCAAAGGATCTTTTAGCCAAACATAGTACATGGTGAGATCAACTCAAAATCAACAATAGAGAATAACGCATGTTTTGTATGAATTGATTTACAGGGATAAATAAGATTTGAGTTTGTATTTAAGAATGAATTTTATAAGTTAATTAATTTAATTTTCCTGTATTATTCATGGAAGTACTCCTTGTAGACAGAACTATTCTCAACACTCAATAGGCTGACCATAAATACTAGTGAGTAAATAAATGAATGACTGAAAGAAAAAGAGCCAGTGGTTAAAAAGTGGCTAAATTAATTATTTACGTGTCAAAAAATTTTAGCATACATCATTTTATTTATCTCAAACAATAAGACATTATGGTAGATTCTACTGTTATTTCCATTTTGTAGATGAAGAAATTAAAAATTTGAGATGTTCAATCTTTAGGCCCAGGACACACAGGTAGGACTGGAGCTTTCCACATCACATTAAGCAGACCTTAAATGTCTGGCTCTACTTCACCAAATGTAAAAGGAAAAAAAAAAAAAAGAAATTGGAAGTTCAACATTTTAATTTAGCTTAAAATATATTAAATGCTTCAATGGTGGCACAAGATGGTAGAAAATCGTTCTCTATTCCATAGAGTTCCCCCTCCATTTCTCTGTTTATAATGTGGAGTGGCAAAGCCTATCTCCTCTCTTGGAATCTATGAAATTTAATTAGGGCAGTGGTTATAAAAATACTTTGAAGTTAGAAAGTGCTTATTAATACCGGGGCTCATGACTGTTTCCACATAGGACAGCCTAGTTTTGAAAGCCAGCTGCGTGGGGTGAGCCCCGAAGATCCCTAAAAGGGGATGATAGGGAGCAGTGGCACTTAATGCCTAACTCAGCCCATATGGCTTTGCAGTGATTCCATAAGTAAGGAGGAGAGCACATATCCCCATCTCTTTAACATTCAAGTGTGCTCTTTAATGATTCTAACATTCAGGAATGTTGGCACCTTTTCTTCCTGACTTCACATTATGAAACCCAGGGAGAGTTGAGTAACAGGATGTGTGTTCATGCCATTTTCAGTTTCTTTGGGGGTTCATTTTGGGAAACCTCCCTTCAAGCAAGAACTTCAGTGTCAGACTTGGAATACCCTTTAACCTCACGGCTGCTGCCTCCAACATGGTGTAAAGGTCCTGGTGTGTGGAGTAAGAGTTGGATCCTGTTCCTCATCACTTAGGAGGCATTGTTCGCAATTGTGTTCCCCAATGAAAAAGGATTAGAGCCTGAGCAGGAGGGAACATTACGTTCATATTGCAAAATGTTGATATGATCTAGGTTTGGGCTGACAGTGATTTGATAAATGGGTCTTCCTGGCTGAAAATGTCATGGTAGAGCTCAGTGAATTGCTATATCCCACCCCATATCCCACATTCTTCACAAGAGTCTGGTTAGAAAACTAATTTTGCCTCTGAATGTGTTACTAAGGCAGGTAGTTTTAATCCTGGATATTAAATTTTCTCATTTGAAAAAGGCAACCATCATGTCTTTTTGTCACCCAGAATTTTTATGATTATCAAATGAACCTATATCTTTACGACTATCTATCTATCTATCATCTATCTTACCTACCTAGTTATAGGCTGACTGATAAAAAGATGTGGGAATGGGAAGTAGCCCAGCATGATGACTATGATATGGGTTTAAATTCTCTGGGGCCTTGGGAAAGTCACTTGACCCCTGTAAAGTTCAGATTCTCCTTCTGGAAAAGGGATAGAAGTGACATTCCCTACCTCAGTATGTTTTGCTAATTAAATGAGATGCACAGTCTGTGTAGAAGAACTTAGCACAGAATCTGGCACATGATAAACCCTTAACAAATATTAGTTATACTCATTATCCATATTGTTGGAAGAGTGATGAGAAAACTATAAAAAATTATGTATATACGCAAAAAGTATTACTTTCTTTTAAATTTGATCTTTATTTTGGCATAAAGCAATTCTAAGGCTGACAAGTGCTTCTTTGGGAAAATGAATTATTCACCAGGTTATTGGCCTCAGCGCATTTCATCCGCAGCAGGAAGGAGAGCAGCACACAGTCTGCCGGCCACCGCTGTGGCCCACTTTCCCAGCGCACTTGAGGAAACCCAGCACGGTGAGAACCTGGCTGGAACTGTTCTTGGAGAGGTCAATGTCTTTCACAGATTAGGTTCCATCCTGAAGGGATGCCTGGAAAGTGTATCTCTGCATATTGAAAGCTATCCTGTTAAGTTTCCTTATACATTTACCAGTGTGTTTATTCAGAAGCAGGGATCTCAAAGGCACTGGGAGATATAACCATCACTATTTGTCACTTCTTCAATGGGAAACTAGTGTGTGTTACTAAAACAAATTGCAATGGCAAAAGAGCTATTTTTCCTGCTCAGTGTGGTACTTTGATACCTAGGAAAGGTCATTCAAGATGACAAAACATCAGAATGTCTCTGAGTGTGTGTGTGTGTGTGTGTGTGTGTGTGTGTGTGTGTGTGCATGTAAACTCATTAAGCTTCTGATTCTTAAGTCTGGGGTGATCTTGAGCTCTGTATATGATTCTTCTTAAACTCTAAAAGAAAAGATATTGGCACATTAACTGAGTAGAGCCCAATCATTAATTTAATAACTTGACTCTTTTTCCTCTCTCGACTACATGTCCATCTGGTTGACAGACCCTCTTTTCTACTTCTTATTTTAGAACTGATCTTTTTTTCTGTATCAGACTATCTGAGCTAATGAGTAGATGTGGTGGGAAGGGAACAGGTGGCAGGAATGTAGAAGTGGAAAAAAACAGACAACCTTAATTAGAATACACAGAATAATTTAAAGAAAGTGAAACAAGATTATATTTTTGGAACAGAAAAGAAGCAAGTTTTCAGATAATGAATATGCAGACACTGAATTATGAGGGATTGATATGAAAATCTTTTACTTTAGGCATTTATAATTTGCAAATCTGATCTGCTTAAAATAGAACACATGGATGTATTTACTCAAATCTGTGGAAATCAGTGAACCATTTACAGGTGTGGTCAGCAGTCACTGCTTCTCCCTTCGAGAGGTGGAGTCCTAAATCCATGCGACAGTTGTGATTGCTTCACTAATAGAATGTGGCAGAGATGATGTTCTGGGACTTGCATAGCTTGATCAGAAAACAATCTCACAGTGTCTGGCTGAATCTTTTAGAGCACCCATCTTGGAGTGTCTAAGAACCTAGTTGACATGCTGAGAAAAACCCAAGTGATGTGGACAGGACAAGTACAGTTGTGTGGGTCGACAGTCCCAGTTGAACTCACAGCCAACTGCCAATATCAACTGCTAGCCATATAAGTGAGTCACTTTTGGACATTCCTGTTCAACCCAGGTGTTGGATGTCTGTAGTCGTGCCAGGTTCCCAGCCAATATCATGTAAACCAGAAGAACTACTCAATCAACTCTGAAGTGTTTAATTTTTGTCCTAAACTTTTAAATTTTGAGGTGTTCTGTTATGTAGTAATGGATAAGAGAAAGAACATGATTACTATCCCTCTATTTGCTAGTGAGAAGGGAAATAATGAATTGCTTCATTTTCTATATTTATCTCATCCTAGAAAGCAATTTATACATCCATCCACCCATCTATCCATCTGTCAGTCTATCCATTCGTCCACCCATCTGTTCTTCCACCCATCTTCCCATCTATCCAACTATTCATCCAACATTTACTGTGCATCTACTGTGAAAAGGGCAATAGGGAACACACATTTATTTTTTAAGGAAAAATTTATTTGGAATTTACTACTGTCAGAAATGATCAAACAGTTGTGAACAGATAGGTAAGAATGCTTTGAAATCAAGGAGATAAGACAGAAATGATACCTGGTCACTCTCTTGTGAAGGAATACCGAAAACAGAAAAGAAATTAAATAAATAAGTGACATATAGTTGAAATAGGCTATATAAAAAAGAAAACTTTTGGCTATAAAAAAAGAGAGAATAAGATTATGGGATAAAGATTTCCTAAGGTCCCAGAAAATGTGATTGTTGTACAAAGGGTTGGGTGGGTTGGGGTTCCTTAAGAAATTGAGATTTGAGTGGATACTTGAATGTCAAGAAGACAATGGAAATGAGGAAGCACTTTCTAAAAAGATGAAACAGAAAATCAAGGCCCTAAAGCCAGTTTAATCTTGGTATAGAGAAAGGATTGAGAAAAGGTCAGTGTGGTTAGGATATGTGAGTAAGAGAGAAAATGTGAGAAGATCGAGAAGTAGGCTGTCTTGGGGATTTTGAATTTAATTCAAAATATCTGCGGAAGCCTTTGTGTGACTTGAAGTAGGAGAGAAGTACAGTCTGAATGTGTTTTCAGATGGTCATTCATGGCCATATGGAGAGTGAGATGCAGAGGAGTAAGACTTAAGGCAGGGAGACCAGGAGAGACCGACAGGTGACCTGCACCGGCGAACAGCGGTGAATTAGAGAGAGAACATGTATTAAGACAGTATCTTGGAGGCAGAACTTGCAGATGGTTTGGGTATGGACGTATAGGAAGAGAGTAGAATAAAACATGAGTTAGTTTTATGATTTACAGATGGGGCTATAGTTCTGTGGTAAAGCAATTGCAAGACCCTGAGCATGCTATGCAATTCAGCACTAGGAAAAAGAAAAGTACTTAGATTTATAGCCCAAGTAACTGTGTGAACATAGGTAACATTAAATTTTAGGGAGCAAATTGGAGAGAAGCAAAAGTGAAGTGGAGATGAGAAAGTTCTATTTTGGTCCTAAGTTCAGTAAGATTCCTAGGCATGTTAATGGGAGCTTTTGAAAACTCAAGCCTGGAGATTAAGGGAGGGTTCTAAACTAGAGTGGTAAGCATGATTTAATTTAAAGCCATGGATGTGTTTCCTAGAAAGATGTGTAGTGGGAAGTGACTCAAGGAAATCACTATACTAAACAAGTTATCAACATGTAGAGGACCCAACAAAAAATACCGAGAAGGAGCAGTCAGGTCAGTAAGAGCAAAACCAGAAGAATGTGCAGTCCCAGAGCCAAGGGTAGAAAATGCTTCAAGAATGAGTGTGTGCAATTGTCAGATGATACTTAGAAATTAACTGCAAGAATTCAGAGAATTGTCTACTGGATTAGGCAAAATGGAGGCTGGTGGTCAGTTTGAGAAGGGTAGTTTTAGTGGATGCTGGAAACAAAATCTGATAAGTAGGTAAAAGAGAGAAAGGTGCTGAAAAATTAGACAGCATAGTTGACCCTTTTAATAAATCTGTAAAGGGAAAAAAATTGAAGGACAGTTTTCAGAAGGGATGGGAGTTTAGGAAGAATTCTTCTAAGTGCAGGAATATATTTTTATGTTAATATATTTAGATGTTAACAGAAATGATTAAATAAGAGTGAGAAATTGTTTATATAAGATGCAAGTGTGACAATTTCAAAGGCAAAATCCTTCTGTAGATGCTAAGTGGGGGAGTCTGGATTATAAATTATAAGGTTGGCTAAGATAGAGGCAGGAAGAGTTCATAAGTATTAACAAATGGAAGGAAAAGAACACAGAACAGGAACCAGTGAACTAAAACTTTAATGACAAAGATAAATAGTTCTATCTGATCTGATGTCCAAGTACCCTTGTATTTGTGGTGGACCCCAAACAAGTTACCAGGGAGATAGAATCCATAAAGAGATTACAAAGTGATATGGAAATATAGGGGACCAAAGTTGCTTCCAAAAATGGGTCTAGAAATTAGATTTTTAATTTTTCCAGATTAAAAAATTTCATATTCAAAGGGCTTTGAATTGATCATATCTGTAGTAGTAGATTTTGATTTTTTCACTTGTCTTTCCAGCATATATATATATATATATATACACACACACACACACACACACACACACACAAATAAGAACGGTCTAATAATAGGAAGGCCCTGTTGATATGAGACAAGTAAGAACTTCGCAAATGGAAAGTTCCTGAGTAAAGGGGAGGAGATGGGGTCTATAATATAAATTATGGTGCTGGGTTAGATAGAAGCAGGTACTGTTTGTGTATGATGACTAGTATGAATTGTCTATACTTTCTTGACCCAAGAAGGAGGCATGTGACCCAACTTCGGCAATTATAACGTCCCATGATTTGGATTTTAACAATTTGTCCATGACCGAGCTCATGATCTAAAGAAGCCTACTCAGCATCTCTCTCCATAGTTATTTCAAGTAGGAGCCCCAGGAATTTTGTTTATTTTTCTTTACCTGAGAATGTACTTGTGGATCAGACTGCAGTTATAATCTGTGTTTCATGAAAGAGACTTAACTCAGTGAAGAGGAGAAAGCTAGCACTTCGACGGGAGAATTGAAAGATGAAAAGAGAGAAAGCCTGGATAGGGTTTTGGCCTTAGCTGAAATCTATCAGGCAGCTGAAACCCACCTCCCCAAATTTGGTGTTTTATGTGAATCAACAAATTCCTGTCCTTTTACTTAAATTAATTTTGTTTGTGTTTCTGTCTTTGCAAAACTTAAATAATTTTGACCAACAGTCCACCCCACAGATGTGGAACTCCTAGCAGGTCTCAGTATTTTTATTAACATATTTCCTCAGGTGACTGTGACTGATAAAAGAGAGTTGCAACACGGATGAAAGCTGTTACCTGAGTCTAACATTTTGGTGTAAATTTATCATTCTTTTTAGCTTGTAAGGGCCTTTTGCTTTTACAAACTCTTCCTGGTTCTAGTACGTGATTCTGTAGCTATCCACATAGAGAAAAGAAACTCTCTGTGTTAGAACTTTGTTCCAATTTCCTTCTGTAGAACTTCTCTTTGATGAGACATAGACTGTGGCAGGTGTCTCTGCTGGGATGCCTTAAATAAGTGAGGGTCACTGTTCTTTCTGAGAATCCTGTTGGGATAACGTAATATGCTTTTTAAAAATGATGTTCAAAGCTGTTACCAGCTCTTACTAGTGGAGTGGGGACGTTGCTGTGACTATACCTGACCATGTGGTTCAAGAGCCTTTGGGAATGGCTTATGGGAAGATTTGGAAAGGTTGGGAGATGTTACCTGAAAGAGAAGCACTGGACCAGCTTAGGCTGTTCTGCATGGGAGATTCTGGTCAGAGCTCAGGAGACCAGAAGGCTGATAGAAAGCCTGCCAGTAAAGACCAGGCTCAGGAGGTTTCTGCTGGGAAGAAGGACAGCATTGGGTGTTGGACTCCAGTTGATGTATGTTATAGCTTGGCAGAAAGTTTGTCTGCATTTTGCTCATGTCCAGAGACTTTGCTTGAGACTGAGATTAAGGATGGTGGACTGATTAATCTGGCAAAAGAAATATCAAGGCAGTTGAATGTTGAGGCCGTGGCATGGCTATTGTTGTGGGCTTTTGGCCAGATTTATATCACAAATCAAGAGCACAGAGCCCAGCAGGGTGATTTAAAATGTGAGTTTGGCCAGAAAGGAAGCTCCAGTAAAGCTATGTACTGTAAAGATAAAGTTGAGAGCTCAACTGCTGAGGAACAGAGAAATAGAAAAGATGGCCTGAAGGCAGTGCAAAAAGCAGTAAGTCTTGAACCTTTGCAGCTTCCAAACTGCAAAGGTGAAAGACTTTGCTTTGAGGAGAAAGCCTCAGAGCACCATGTTCCAGAGTGGCGGCAGAGGCCCCAAGAGGTTCCAGAATGGCGGCGGCATAGAAAATCTGTTCCTCAGAATCAGGTTCAGAGTGCCCAGTGATCCAGGCACATGACCCCTACAGACAAGAGAGATGAAAGCCTGGCTACTGCTCCAACTAGCTGCAGACCTCGGCATCAACCATGTAGTGCTGGTTTTAGGTGCACACAGAATGCACAAACTCTGAGATTGAAAAGGCTTCCACTCCGATTTCAGAAGGCCTGGAGGGCCAGGCAGTGTGCCCCTGAGAGTGCAGTGTGTGAAGCTATGAGTGTGAAGCCAAAGGTGCAGTGGAGACTGCAGAAGTTTGGAAAAGCCAGGAATGCGGATCATCGGAGGAAACCTGCAATAGGGGAGCACAGCCAGCACGAGAGAGATGCCACAAGATCGGTGACCACTAGAAGTGCCATAAGGGCGGAGCCACACAACCCCTTTGGAGCTCACAATTTGCCACAGATTGTTTCAGATGCTACACAAGCAACTATATGATTTAACATTTATCCTGCTGGGTTTTGGACTTATTTTGGTCCCAATGCTTTGTACCCTCCTGTTTGTAAGTTTTGGAATGAAAATGCTTATCTTGTGCCATTGCCTGTTGAAAGTGTTTAACTTTGTTTTCATTTGTACAGGGACTTGCAGCTAAGAGTTTGCCTTACATTTCAGAGACTTGGGACTTGGACTTTTCAGCAATGCTGAAACTGTTTCAATGCTGAAACTGCTAGGACTTTGGCAACTCTTACAGATGGACTAAATGCCCTTTGCATAGAGGGATGTGCATGGGTCTTTGGGTGTCCAAGGACAAAATGTTATGTTTCTAGTGTAATGCAATGTTGATTGACTTACTGCTGGTTCTTAAGGATTGTTAAGTTGTGTTATAATGTTCAAGTTGCAAAATGGTAAGAATTCGCATGTCTTGGTATCTGGAGGCTGATTTAAAGAAATATGTCTGGTTGCCAAGTTGACAAGGGGTGGATTCTTATGACAACTTGAGAAGTTTGGAAGTTTAATTGAGAGACTCAGCAGAGAGCCAGGGTTCTTACTTTGTAAATATCCTCATCCTGTGTAAAGGAGGGCAAGGACATTTTGTGAGTGTTATACCCACCTGAAGGGGTGGGGGATGTGGCCTGTGTACAATGTAAGGGTAGACAAGAGGCTTTTTCTCTCTTTTGCTCTGGCTGCTGCCTTGAAGTGTTGCCCCAGTGCCATGTAACTGTGCTTTGGAGCCAGCTGATTATGGACTGAAGTCTCCAGAAACTGTAAGCTAAATAAACCTTTCCTTGCTTCACTTTGGGTGTCAGGTGTTTGTCTCAGCAATGAGAAAAAGTAACCAAAACACCAGTGTGTGACATTTATACTTGGGTTAGAAAATTCTATCTGAAAGCTGCCACCAATTAGAAGGCCGTGGTTAAGAGGAGAAAGCACTAGAGTGCCTGTAGAGATGCACAGCAGCCTTCTCGCCCTCTGCCCCCAACTCCATCGCTTCATTACATTCAGGACCAGATGGAACTGGTGGAACCAGAAGTCCAAACTGGTCTGGGAAACCAGAAATTGTTTGAGTTGGTGTTGGTCTTTCTGGGATGCTATTACAAATTACCACAGACTATGCAGCTTAAGCAATAACAAATACTTATTTCTCGTAGTTCTGGAGGCAGGAATTTTGAGATCCGGGTGCCAACAAAGGCAGGTTCTGGTAAAGGCCCTCTTCTGAGCTGCGTAGTGCTGACTTTTCACTATGTCCTCACATGGTAAAGAGCTAGAGAGTTCTTCAGGTCACTTTAGGAAGGGCAGTAATTCTCCCATATCATACATCATTTCCCATAAGCCCCATCTCTTAGTACCAACACATTGAGAGTTAGAATTTGAATATATGAATTTTAGGAGGACACATGTGTTTAGTCCATGAACCTTGTTTTGAGTGCCTGTGTACGTGTGTGTGTGTGTGTGTGTGTGTGTGTGTGT
>RJWT010043236.1:0-12003 GCA_004365215.1 Cuniculus paca | reverse complement strand
CATGCACTTCCTTCCCTGAATATTTCTAAATATTTTCTGCAGATAGCTGGAGGCACAGTTAAGGTAAAGTATTCCCTACTAGCTCACATTTGTGTACTTCCTGGTTGGGATATGAGAGCGTGCTGAGGTTTTGTTTTTGTTTTGTTTTTAAATGAGAAAATATTCATACATGGCAAGGCTCAGACAAAAACAAACAAATAGAAGCCTAAACTATGCCCAGTGTATTATGGAGACACATTTAGAGCAACATATAAGGAACAATGATCCAGCATGCACAGTACTCTGACTGGCCCATTTCTTTGGGATGTCTGAAGGGTGGATGACAGGTGCCATGCACTCCTCACCAAGGTAAAGCATGAATTCCATCTGCCAGTCCTACCAATACACACACTTGGACAGAATGACTCACCTGAGTGAGCTACTTTCCTTTGGGTCATGTCAAAAAAATATCTGAAGCATGTTTGTGCTCTCAAAAATGTTTTCCGACCTTTTCCTTCAAACTTCTAGACTTCTGCTTAGCCAAGGACCCTCAGGATCTGCCTTCTCTCCCCTATTTCTTGTTTAAATTTATAAGGGAGAGAAAGCAGTCATTCCTGGATTTATTGCACCATTCACTCAACAGATGAGGTGTCATTAAAAAAAATAAGGTAAAAAAAAAGTCAATATTTAAATTTTTTAAAAAAAATTTTTACAGCAAAAACACACTGGCACTAGTCTTTCTCAAAATCCTCCCTTTTGTTCCTAACACACTTATCCCACTGTTCCTGTCACTTTCTAAAGTAGTTCTGGGCAGGGGATATATAGCTCAGCAGCACAGTGCCTGCCTGGCAAGTGGAAGGTTGTGAGTTTGATTCCCGGTACCAAAAATAAGATAAAATGATACAAAATAAAATAAAGCAGTTCTCTAAATCCTGTTTAATGTGTTTCTTTAGTTGTGTTGTCATGGCTGCCTCAATGTCCTAAAACCATTCAAAGTCTTTTCCTTTCATGGTCATTTTGACTTTGGGAAAGAGCCAGAAATCAAACAGATAAACAGTGAATAAGGAGGAGGAAGACACACTGTAATGTTTTTACAAGCCTGCGTTTCCGCTGAATGTCACTCAGCAGCAGCACTCACCATATTTTTTTTATCACGCATTGTAGAAACACGAATGAGGACACCCAGAACTGCTTCAGAAAGCGGAAAGGACGACAAGAAAGGTGTTCCAAGCAACTTGCGTATGAGTGATGCCTCAGCTCACAAACTGAACCCTCTCCATGATTCTGGCCGCAAACCAAAGGGGACAAGAACTGAATCAAATTTCCCCATAAGGTCAACATGAAACCTACCCACTGAATTTGATTTCGTTCTCATCTGACTTGGTTTGGGACCAGAATTGTGGAAAGAAACAAGTTTGTGAACCGAGGCACCACTGTTTTGAGAGGGATGCCTGGCAATGTGCCTTTTACTGTAATAATTTTTAAAATTTAAACAGTCACCATACATTTCCACCACATCTTGTATTTATTAAGCACTTAGATGACCAGGCTCTGCTCGGGCACAAGAGGACACAGAAATGTAAGACAGGATTGTGTTCTCCGGGATCACTTGCTAGTGGAGACAGGCACAGGCGTTAGACAAGTGGTCTTAGTTGTTTAAGTGGAATAAAGTCAACAAAACAGGACGCTGTAAGATCTTTTCAAATGGAAATTGCTGGGATTTCAGTTCAAGACATCTTCCACATGGGCACATATGTAAAATGCCCACCTACAACTTAGAATTTCACAAGCACCCAGAACTACTAGCTTGATGATATTCACTAAACCAGACGAAAAATACTGAACACGAGAGGTCATATGGATTATCCAGGGTCACACAATTGCCTAGAGGAAAGAGGTAAGGAAATTTTAGAGACGGATTCGACTCTCAAAATCCATGTCCAGTCCCAGTCCTTCGACGTCTGCAGGTGACATCACTTCATAGGTCCAGCTGTGACACCACTTCTGGCCCCGTGACACGGCGCAACCTGGCCTCTGAGAAAATGGAAAAATGCTCAGCAGAGGCTCAGAAACCACTTCCTCCTGCAAACGCAATCTGTCTGCCTAACCCTTTCCAGCAGGGCAGGTGGGTGGCAGGCGCACCAAGGCGCCTTTCAAAGCGGGAACCGGAGCCGCGCGCGGGTCAGCCTGGAAAGCGCTCCAAGCGAGGTCCGCCCTCCGTGAACACTGATCTGTTTATGGGTCCGCTCTTCTGACGTGCCAGGGCGTCTGCAAGAGAGGGAGCTCCCGTTCCCGTCTGGTCTCTGACTCGCCCCGCAAAGGCGCACAAACACGCTTCGAGTCGGGGGAAGGGGTCAAGGAGCTGCCCGGTCCGTGGCTCCTCCCAGGCCTGCAATGAAAAGTGCTTTAATTGCTTCAAAGGGCGCTTCTCAACGGGGGCTCAGAGGCGCGCACTGCGGCCTCGCGAGGCTCCTTTCCGGCCAGCATTCCTGCGCCCGGCGGGGCCGGGCCGGGCTCCGCGGGGAGAGCCCCGGGCTCATTTCCATGCCCGGCGCATACTGCAGCCCTTGTCTGGCCGGCCGCCGGGGAGCCGGGCGCGCGGCGCACAAAGCCCCATTCATCCCCGGGGACGCTGCCTCCCGCCGCGCGCCGCAGCTGGGCCGGTCCCGCACGCCACCCTCGGCCGGCCCGGGCGCACAGGGCTGCGATTCAGGACGCCGGGCTGGCCGAGGCGACCCGGGCCGCTTTTTCTGCAAGCTCCACCAGGCCGATTGGCTGAAACGCGCTTTCTTTCCTGGGCTGGGGAGCAGCAGACACTGAGTCTTTTCAGCGGGGAATCCTCAGAGGGCTCGCCGCGCCTGAAGAGCGAGGATGTGCATTTCCACTGCACCCTCCTCCCCGGCGGCCCCCCGCCGATGGTACGGCCCAAAGTTTCCCTAGTTGTGAGAGGACTTTGTTTCTCCTCGGACGCCTTGGCCTCCTCTCCCCTTCCCGTCCCCCACGAAAGGGTCACTTCCTGACTTTTGTGTCGCTTCAGTCCATTGCCTTGAAAAGTCTGTACGCTCTCCTTTGTGTGACTGCGTAATTGCAAGGCTGATCTATAACGTTTTCCAGAATTTAAACATTCCTCTACGTTAAGGTTGGGGACTATGGCTTCACAACAAAGGACAGTTTTTTCTTCCCCCACTTCACTCCTGCGGAAAGGGGGAGAGCAAAGAAAATGCACTTGTTCAGCGACTGTTGTAGCAGGCTTCACATTCCTCCCACTCTGCAAGTCAGATCCACAACAGGTTACTGCCACAGAGAGGTCCCCTGCCCCACACAAGGGCTGCGGTGACGCCTTCCCTCCCCGCCAGAAACCTTGGGGGCTCGGTTCCAAACGCACACAAAGCAGGACAGGCTCCAGATCCACATTCCTCTGGTGGGGATTAAACTGGGAATGGCAGAATCAAAGAACACCAGACCCAGAAAGTCTCAGCCCTAATCTATTCGCTTTCCAGATAAGCAGCAGATAAGATCTGAGAGAGGAAATGACTTGTCCACCCTCAGAAGGAAGCTGGCTCCTCTTGGTTAAAAACTGCCCTCGAACAAAAACTTAACCATCATTTTCACAAAGAAAGGCACCAGAAAAAATTCTTGTTCACAAAATATGTTTTCTTTTTTGCCTGTGTGTTGAAAGAGGTCTCCTTGTGAGTGGGTGGGAAAAGGGCTGAGAACCAGGTCTGGCAGGAAGACTGGAAGAGAATCTCCAAGTGTCTCTCCAGAGAATGCTCCCTGTGTTTCCTCTACTTCCTTCCTTATAAGCATAGCTGACCTTTTTCCTCTGAGTAAAGCACTGCATCCTTGATGTGGTTACTCAACAAAATAAAAGCTGGCGAGTCCCCACTGTAAGACTTCTCTCCACTTGCAGGGAAAAAACCTTCAGGATCTCCAAATGCAGATAGGGTTACTTTGCACTGGTCACTTCTGCAGGTACAGAAGCAGACTGAGAAGGAGCCAGCAAGCAACCTTACCACATGCCAGGTGTTAGTCTAAGTACTTTACCCACATTACTTCACAATAGCCCCTGAGCTAGTACTGTTGCTATTCCCATTTTATAGAAAAAGAAACCAAAACTGAGATAGGTGAAAGTTGTTTACCAAGATCACACAGATGTTGAATGGCCCAACAGGCAGTCTGACATGTGGGCCACAAAAGGCTTCACTGAAAATTGATACAAAAACTCATGGAGTCAGCTGGGCATGGTGGAGCCCAGTTGTAAACCTAGCACTCAGGAGGCTGAGGCAGGAGAGTCACTGTGAGTTCAACCCAGACTACTTAGTAAGTTCAAGGCCAGCCTGAACTACATAGCAAGACCCTGTCTCAAAACAAGAACAAAAACAAAAACAAAAACATGGGGTCATGCTCTGCAGAACCCCTCTGCACACGGGGAGCCAGGAGGTTCTTGCCAGACACAGATCTTTGTGCTTCAGTAAAACAGTGTTCCTGAAAGCCACTGGGGTGAGAAATTAACACGTCCTATTCACCTGGAAAGAATGAAGGACGTTGGAGGACAAGTTCATTTAACTCCAAAACTCTCCTTTCAAAATGCAAAGTAGAAGCCACTACTTATTTTAAACTGCCTTGTGATTTTATTCTTCTAAGCAGTGTTCTACAGACAATAACAGTGTCTCAGATTTCTGTGTCAAACAAAACTTGAGTTCAAGTTTAGATCTGCCACATCCAAGACGTGAGACTCGGGAAAAAAGTTATTTAAGAGCTATGAATCTCAGTTTAATCATATTTGCATGGGAAAAAATAAAAGAGTAGATAACTTGTTAGATTCCCGTGAGATTAAATGATACATTCTGTGTAAATTATTCAACATAGTATTTACTTTGTAATCCCTATAGACTACATTATGTTGTTGGTTAAGAACAAAATCATTTTACAACATTATACGTCCGCTCCACGTTGAAATTCTGTCCTAGTCGCTTCATATGGCACTGTGACTGTCATCTCAAACCTTGCAGGAGTCATGGCAGGAAGACCAAGAAAGCATTAGAAGGTAATGATACTGGCAATGAAACACTTAGCCTAGAAAGGACGCTTTCCCTCATAACACATCAGCCAGTACTAATGTAACCTTCACCCAGTACCCCAAGTACTGTAAGTCCAAGAAGTGTAATTTTGCTCTGCATCCAGAGCAGGGAGAACTGGTGAAACTAGCACTAACAACGACCATCATGATCAATAAACACTGTCATTCTTCTCTATAGGATAGTTAATACCAATTCTTTTGCGTGACTTCAAATTTTAGCTGGTTCAAGAGACTTCATAGCAGTTTTAATGCAGAACATCTGTAATCTCAGGAATAATTTCATGAAAAAAATCCAACAATAGCTTCTGCCTGCACCAGGCCATAAAAAGTTGTTCTGCCTCTCAGAAACTCCACCTTCTCTCATAAGAAGAAGTAAAATAAATAAACACTTAAGCAAAATGTTCCCCTTTGATATACTCAAGTTCAAAGTCATAGAAGGGAGGTGAATATATATAAATAAGAGTGAAACAAGTGTTGACCATAAAACAAAGACTGCAGGAAAGATACTGTCCTGACAAGGAACATCACTGACAATCTCATTCCCATATCAAATCTGCCCAATTAGGCCTTGCAGCCAGGATCCTTAACCTTTCCTCAATGTTCCCCAAGCCATTTCAAATGAACTTGCCTTTGTTTGGGCATTTTCTGAGCAATTCAAACCTCATCTGGAGCTAATTTGACACATCCTTTGCTCATTGACTGACCTATATAAAAATTCTATTCTACTTGTGTTGTTTTTTTTTTTTTTTGACTTGTTTATCTTCAATCTCAAATTATCTTATCCTCATCCTTTTCACCACTTTTAGTGCTGGAGATCAAACCCAGGGCCTCACACATGCTGGGCAAGTGCTCGACCGCTGAGCTACATCCCCAGCCCATTAGCCAATCCTGTTCTCTTGACCTATTCTCTTGGCTATTCTCGTATCATTAGGGCTATGGCTTGGATATGCTTTGGCCTCCAAAGATTCATATTTGGAAACTGGATCCCTGAGAAAATGGGGTTCAGATGGTAGAATCTTTAAGAGGTGGGACTTAATGGGAAGTCATGGTGGCTCCAATCTCATGAATAGATTATTGTTGATCTTAAGGAGTAGGTTGGGTCTTGAAGGAGTAAATTAGTCCTCAGGAAAGCAAGCTGTTCTAAATCAGGCTAACCTACATTCTTGGTCTGTTCACACATGGTCATTTCTGTTTTCCTTTCTCTGCCATATTGTGACGTACCTGAGAGCCTGGAGAGAATGCTGGTGCCATGGCATTTGGGCCTCTTAAGTGCCAGACTCATGATCCAAATAAACCCTTTTATATATAAAGCTCCTAGCCTCAGATATTTTGTTATAGCAAGATGAAACATACTAAGATGATTTAAGGATTTCAGATTGTTACTAATTTTTAATATAAATATTTTTAAAGCACTAAAGTCAATATAATATTTGGAGACAGAAACTCTTCATGTATATCTAATTCTCTTTAGTCTAAAAAATATTCAGTGATTTTGACTTTGCTTCAGAAAAACAACCTGACCCATGTAGTAGGGAAAGACCAAGTACAAGGAGCAGTCTACTTACCTGGTATCACAAACTTTCCCACACTAATTTACTCCACTAATTTACTCCTTCAGTGCATCATGTGGATTGAACAGTGGATTCAAATTCTTCAAAAACCATGTTCAAAATTCTGTATATCTTGAGATTTCTCCATTAAGAAATGTAGCAGAAAAGTGGCCTGATTTAAAACTATGATTATAGAATTACATAGTAGGGAGCTAAAGAAATACACACATACATGTACATGTATATATAAGGCAAGCTTATGATACAGTGACTGAGACAAGTGGATACTACAATGGCAACCACATTTTTTAAAAAATGCCTACAAAAAGGAAGGACTGATTTTTAATTTAATCTTTCAAAATTTTAGAATGTGGTTATTTGGGATCATAATTATCTAAAAAAAAAATCAGAGCAGAAAGGACACATCTGATGAGGATATTCTCTGGGAAAGCTGTGCAGCAGCTGCCCTTGCAGAAGATCCCAGCCGTGTTGCACTTGAGCCAGCCCCAGCTGCCTGGCTGTGGAGGCCACATTTGCGTTCCCCAGGGTTTTCATGTAGATGCTTCTTCTGCCCGCAAACAGGGAACCACCCAGGCAGCTAAGCAAATAGTGCAAGGTCCTTCATCACCACCAGACCTGCCCAGGAGGCCCCCTGAAGGCTGAGACCTCCTTGAGAGAGAGGGACAGATCTTGCAGGGGAATTTCAGAGCAAAACAATTTCAGATCAAGAAACCATTTAAAAGAAACAGGAAATGAGTCCTTCAAACCCAAACCATGTGGAAAGACAAGCCACATCATTTAAACAAAACACCAATACTGCAAGACTATGTGAGTGCCTTGTTACTCCCACATTCCTACAAAATCACTACGGTCCAATGAGGAGTAATCTATTTATGTAGCAAACATTTTTCAAGAACCTAAGTAGGCCAGGCATTGTAGTCTTTTTCTTTTCACAGTACTGGGGACTGAACCTAGGGACTTCACACAGAGCTACATCCCAAGCTCTTTTTTTGAACTTTTGAGACAGTGTCTCAGCTTCCTACACTGCCCAAGTCAGACTCAAATTTATAATCTTCCTGCCTCAGTGCACTGAAGTGCTGAGGTTACAGGTATGCACCACCATGCCTTGCTCTCTGTGGTTATCTTCAAATTTCCAATTAAATATCATCTCAGCCTTCCTGAAACACAATTCTGCTGAAAGACATAGACATGCACATGCAAATAATGAATCAGTTCTGACAATGTGATCATTTATTTAAAAATAGAAGGCAATACATGTCTTTGTATTAACAGAAGAGGAGACTAAAAGAGCCTACTAGATTTAGCAATTGCAGACAAAAATCCCTGGGCTAGGGAATGAAAGACAAGTGGGATGAGTTGAGGAGATACAATGGTATATACTAAATAAAGACTGTTACTTCTTTTTAGCTCAGCAGAAAAAAAATAGATGACTGGTAGGTTAGGAAGGGCATTTTCCTAGCGGGGGGAGAGGCCTGAATGTATTTGTGGATTGAGAATTCAGTACAGAGGAAGAAGTCAAGAGTAGAAGATAGACGAGGAGAGATGGGAAGGAAGGATAGTAAGCACGTATTTAACCAGTATTATCACTTTCTTTTGGAATCTTTGCCCTATCTACCACCAGCTTCCAGTGACTTTCTCCGCCAGCTTTTCCCTTTACAACTGTTTAATAGGATCTAAGATTTATTTTGCATGACTCCGGCACATTTTTTTTTTAAAAAACAGATCTTTTAAAATTTATAGGTTTTTCAAGTCTAAAAGGCATCAGATTTATACCTATTTCATACTTCTCTTTCCTTTTCTTCCTTTTGCTTGATCATTACCCAAGTAACATGGTCTCAAAGTTGCAGGTGCCCAGACACAAGTATTCACTATTGATCATTTCACTCAGAGAAACTTGACTATCCAGAAGTCTGGGGGGGGGGGGGAATCAGGTACTTAGAAGAATATTTTTTTTCCTTTCATTTTGAAGTGTTTTATCTTTTAGTTACTTTCCTTTCACCCCATTTTTGTTTAGTTTGGTTTTTTTGTTTTGTGATTCTAGGATCACACCTAGGGACTTGTATTTATTAGGCAAGTGCTTTACCACTGAGTTATGCTCACAGTCCCTTTTAACTCATTTTTAAATTATGTACTTTTTCAAAATTCATTGGTTCACTACAGTTATAGATCTGTTAACCAAACACAGGTAAAATAAAAAGGATGAAAATAACACTTCTTTCATTAACTAGTTACTTAATTTTCCAGCTATTCAAAACTAATACTGATTTCCTAAAAATAGTTGTTTGAGTGGAAAAGATAATAATGAAATGAAACAATCTTGGCAATAAAATTTTCAGCTTCCTCAAAGATAAAACTCTACGGAATTCTAGTGGACAAAGGAAATTAGAGGATACAGGGTCAGTCAACTTGAATAACACATCTTATTTTGTCCATTCTTCATCTTAGAGAGATGTTATGGTCTAAAAATGAACACTTCCTGTGGCCGAACAGCAGACTTCCCAGTAGGACTAACGTGCAAGATATTTATTACTTTCCTTTCACACAGGACCAGCATACAAAATAGCACAGATGGATAAATTAAGGGGCCAGAGCAACTGGAATGGAAGCAAAGAACTGAAAATAACAATGTGTCTTTATTCATACCATAATTGTGCTTTTGAAAAGTAAAGAAAAATAAATATTGTTTCCTTTTAATTGCACTATTGCTTTAAGGGCTCTTGTTAGATTGATCTTCAAGGACTTTTAAAACAATTTAGCCAGATTTTCTCTACCCAGCTTCCTCCTCGTCATTTAGGAAGAAATTATCTGTAAACAAACACTGTTATCAGGGAAGGATAAGAAAAGACATTACTTTATAGAAACCCTGTCGGAAGTTATTTTGCAAAGTAAGAATGCTCTTATTAGGTGAATAAACATCCCCTTTACTTACTATTTTGTAAATGTGGTTCTTCTATATTATATTTTCTTAAAACGTTTTTGAGTAGAAAAAGCCTTCTAGGAAAATCTTCCATACTGCCATATCTCAAAACCAAACATGTACTTAGCACAGCAGTACAAGTTAAGGGACTGGATCAAGTTTAATCAAACTGGTTATAACAGAAGAAAGAAAGTAGAGATGTTTTAAAATTTATCTGTATTTTTCAAATTTTGGATGCTTATAAAAGCCCATTTCTTGACCCTTTTCTCATTCACTGCTCAGATCTTATGAGATTTTACCTTTCTGATCATTAAGAAACATCATCCAGGCTTCTAAAAATTATATATTTTCATAACAAACACATAATGTTATCACTTAAGGATATAAGGAGAGTTTTAGGGAACCAATGCTTGAACTTAAGAAAAAGAGAGGAGGTCCTGTCATACACGTACTTGCAAGTACAGGAAGAAGTGGCTGAGCAGGTGGTGACACAGGAATTCCTTTGGGAAATGGCTACTGAGTAGGAGTATGCTACTCAATGCTAAAAGTGATCGCTCTCTTGCAAACAAATGAGGAGTTTGTGATGTTGAGCCAAACGCAGGCTCCCACCTGTTTTTGTAAAAAAGAATTTTATTAGGACCTGCCACACTCATTCACTTATGTATTGTCATTCACTTATGTTTTCTTGCTAAAATGGCAAATTTAAGTGACTACTACAAAGACCATAAGGCCTAACCAAAATAAGGTATTTACTGTTTGGCTCTTTCTAGAGTCAGTTTGCTGATCCTGACCTAAAGGAATATGAGAACTGAGATCTGTTTAAAACATTACATAAATAATTATAAAACCTTTTTAATCCCATGGCTTAAAGGATGTCTGTACCTTTCCCAAAAAAAGAGTAACTAAAAATTTAATTAAATAAATGTTGTTTCTAAACCATTTAGGTTGTCTGTTCATGTTCTCTGGGGTAAGAAGTGGTAATACCTTTTCTAATACACTAAAACTTTCTCCATTTGCTGCTTTAAAATGGATGGTTGGCCTTCCCATACCACTCAAGAATTTTAAGAACCTGATCTACTGCTCTCTCTCTCTCTCTCTCTCTCTCTATATATATATATATATATATATATATATATATTTTGGTCAAACTGGTTTTTCCCCCACATAATGTTCAGTTCTATTTTTCAAAATTTATCCTTCTACCTGAGGTTCTGCTTTCTGAGCAATAGACAATATCATGATCCACTTAGCTATTGTTTTTTGTCCTTGAGTTTCTTTCAGTGTATCTGGGTTGGGGTTTTTTCTAGTGAAAAGCATGTCCTAGGAAATGTACTTTTCTATATTTATTCTGCACATGACTGGTTCAGTGTGCTTCATTTTACTTCCTTCCTTAATAAACTATTTTGTTAACAGTGTTTATTTTTTCCTCCCATCCTTTATCCTGTTTGAAGTTATTTTTAAGGTGCTACTGACTCCCTGACACCCACTGTGCAAAGCAGAGTATGTCAATTCTACTTCTCACAGGAGTTCTCAAAACATCACATGAATCTTCAGTTCTTTTAAAATCATTTCCACTGTTGTCATTTCCCTGAAAAACTTACCTTCTTATTACAATTCTTGGCTCAGTGGACTCAAGCTACAGGTTTTATTCCACATCTAATTAGATTACTTTTCTCATGTATTTTTGGAAATATGTATAAGTATTGTGGTAAAACAGCCATAAAAATTCTAAGGGATGAACGAAAAGCAGTAAGCCTACTTTACATTAAATCACTTATATTAGTACATGCAAAATCAAAATGAAATAACTATCTTTTCTTTAAAATGGACAGTGTGAGCTGAATTATAACCCTTTAAAGTACAGTAATGATCAGATAAACATTATGCCAAGAAAATATGGATTTATTATTTGATAATAAATCTTGTTCATTATAGAATTTCACAATCAAAGCTTCCCCTAATTTACATGAATCCATCAAAGATTTATTGGTTATAATGATGGCAGATTGGAATGGATACCTGATATGGAATGAGCACTATGTTGAAATAAACAAGGTGAAATTAATAACAATAAATGGAAAATTTTATTTTAAAATGACTATTACTCATTTCTGTTAGTATATCTCACAACATCAAATGTTTCACCACAAAAAATAAAAAGAATCTTTGATATATATTCATAACACTCCGATATTTCTAATATTCTTATTAGAATATTAGATGTATATATAATAGAGCTATGTTATAGTTTGTATTTAGATGTCCCCCAAAAGCCTCATATGGTCATAGGTGGGGCTTTTTTGGAGGTGGCTGGATCTAAGGTGTGTGAATGTGGATGAATGGTGTGATAATTGGATTAGTTTACTGATTGGTTTAACATTGTGTCCACTGTGGATAATGGAAAGCCTTACCCTGGGTGTGTATGGCACCAGTCAATAGGCTTGTAGCCTGGGTAG
>RJWT010043235.1:0-11981 GCA_004365215.1 Cuniculus paca | reverse complement strand
TACATTACTGAGCATTTGACTCATCTTCAACCCTTCCGAGGTCATGACTGACCTGAGAGATACAAACACTTATGTAATATTTTCAAATGGAACCTCTGCAGGGTTAAGGAAAAAGACAATGACTAATGCCTTCTCAGTATCAGTGTGGAATCAATACATGGAAACAATGCTTTTTATTAAATTGGATGGCTTATGATAGAATCATCCCTAAGACAATTGTGCTAAGAACTCCTACTTGTTTTGAGAAAAATAACTCCATTGGCGTCATCTCTTCCATGCTGTTTACATGAAAGGGAGAGAGAGCGAGATAGAGAGAAAGAGAGAGAGAGAGAGAGAGGAAAGAAGGGGAAAGAAAAGAGAGGAAAGGGAGGAAAGAAAAGAAAAAAGGAAAAGAAAATTTACGGGCAAGTAAATGATATCTACATTATACTAATCTTTGTGCTTACCCTTCAAAAACATCCAAATGACACTCCAAAGGATGTGTTTGAAAGGTCACCCATGTGTTTTACAGTGCAGATAGAGAGAGAAAGGTAGGTAGGTGGAGTGAAAGGAGACCACTGCTCTCCTTTCCATAGAAATTCTTACTGTGAGAGCTTTTTCTTTTTATGAACCAGGTCTCCACGCAGTGACAGATTTGTGAGTGTTACTCTGGGTCTTGGCTGGCAGAAGCTGTTGTTGAACAGGGAGCCTTTATTCTGTGTCTCACACTGTGCTAAGCTTTTTTGTGTTTTTTCTAATTTATTTTCATCAGTTTATAAGCAGTGCTTCTGTCCATCCCCACACTGATGTTTACAGATAAGGAAACTAAAGCTTTGAGAGGTTAACGTCAGAGTGAGTGGTAGAGATGAGACCCCATTCTAACCAGTCTGTTTTCAACCACCTGATGTATCTGTTAAAGATGGTGGTTGTTTCCAGTAAGACCTAGGATTGTTGTAACCACCAAGGTTCCAGAAATGCAAAGTTGCTTATCAGCTTTGCCTTTTGATGGCTCCTGTTGCCCACCTCTCTATGTATCTTCCTGGCTTCCAACAGCCCCCAACTACATATTTTTTCCTAGATCTTCTCTTCTCTTAAGTCTCATTTTCCAAAAGATATTTTTACTTTCTTTCCCTCAGCCACAAGATTAACCTCTTCTTTTGATTTAGGCAAAGAATTACCGTAAGTGAATAATCATACATTGTGATACAAGTGGCTGACATTGAATTAAAAAAAAAAAGTGATAGTTGAAAGAAGGTTGAAAGCTTGATAGGATGAGCCACATTCTGTGGGTCAGATTCTCAGTCTTATTTTTTGCTCTTTTCTTCTATAATGCAGAAAGAATAAGGGCCCAACACACTGAGTGCTCGCCCATCTCCTCAACTCATATTTCTTGGAAGCTTCTATACAGATGCCAGCCTGTGCTTGAGGGACATAGAGAAGTGCTTTTGTCCTAGACAGCCCTGGTTCATATGGACTTGGAAGCTTAGAAGAATTTTAAAAAATTAAGATTTTGCTGAATTTATAGGGAATAAAAGCACTATGGTGAGAGAAAGGAAAAAACTGGGGAGAAAATCTAAAAACTTTCTGAATGTTTTCCTTCAAAAAGAAATTTCTGTGAATTAGCATATATGTTTGACTTGGGTCTATCCTGTGTAAGAGGATTAGTACTTGTGGTTAAAAACAAGGCTATATTTTAAGTTTAAAAAATTGGACAGCGGACAAAGGAAAATGACTGGTCCTGGTTAAATACTGACACTACACCATAAAATCAGAAACATACCATTTTCATGTACTTTAAAACTGTATATTCAAAGTTGAGGTTTGAAAAGTGTGGGTTGTATTTGAGTCCCAGTATGTGTGGAACAGTAAGGTAAGCCACATGTATTCATGTCGGGGAGAGGAGGTAAGACTTGTCTCAGTTACGCTGGTTTAAAACGGAAATTCGAGACGAGTTGGTCAAGTCAGTAAAGAAAAAAGAAAAGAGTGACTCTTAAATTGAAAAAAAAAAACACTGCAGATATGTTTGGCTTATTGGAATGTTGATAAAAATTTCCTAGATCTTGCCATGAAGTCAATTTTTACATAACTTCAGAGTTCCATGGTTCAAGAGTACAGATAGACCAAAAAGGAATGTCATTATTTTCAATTTATCTTGGGGTTACAGGCAAATTTTAACTGGTTAGAAGAATAGTAAATGACTAATTATCCCAAGTGACCTTTTTTCTTGTGTTGCTTAAAAGGTACCTTCCAAGTTTGACCACAAATGATGACTTTTTTCTAATTCAATGAGTTTTCCTTGTAAGTAAAGGCTGTGAGTTTACACTTAGGCAATAGGATAGATAACATTGAACACCCCAGGATACAGGTGAGCCGCATCACCACGCCCACTGCTATACTGTATTTGGCTGTGTTGTGTGCATCAGGGAGCCAGTCCCTCCTCCCCCAGTTTTGCTTATGTGCTCCCACAAATTCATACACAGAATGGTCTTCTTTTGATGGACAGCTTTATTTATTTTAAATATGAAATGCCTCTAGAAAGGGAAGTCACTGTTACCCTTTACTGGAAAAGTGGCAAGTATGTGACTTGCATACTCCCTGTTCATAGGAGCAGTTAGTGATTAACCTCAGAATTCTTTCCCAGCATGCCCTGCTCTAAGAATTCCTTCTTCAACATAACTGTCCAAGAAGCCACTGTAAACTGATTAGATATAATGTGCAAGTTGACACGTAGTTGACAGTCCTATTTTGAGTTTTCGAATCAGAGCAAATTTTGAGAGTGAGAAACGGAAAGAAATTCTAAGGGCTCTGAATTTGAGGATACTAAGATGTTACCATCATGGATAATTTATAAACTTCGTGAACAACTTTTTACAAGATAGACATACCCACATATACAATATTGACTACCAACTGTCATATACCGTTATCAGCACATTTGTGTTATGCAATATTTTCTTTCTTTTTTGTTTGTTTATTTTCGTACTGGGGATCGAACTCACGACCTCGCACTTGCCAGGCAGGCACTTATGCCGCTGAGCTAAACCCCCGGCCCCTGCAATATTTTCTTTACATTGGCTTTGGGAGAGAGGAAGAGAAGGGGAAGAAAAAGAGAGGTCTGAGTTGTACAGTGGAGGAAGCTGAGCCTCCATGACACTGAAATGATTTATCCAGTGTGAATGAGTTAATAAGTGCAAAGCTGTGACACAGATCTTGAATCCGTCTTACTAGTATACATTGCAATTTTGCAGTTTCCAGAGTTATATGGAATTGAACCAGCATTTGTATCATAAGAATCTTTTCAATGTAATGTGTATTTTTCAATTCCATGCTTCTTAGCTACAAAATTCAGTATTTAACATTAATGTGAATAGATAGAAATTGAAGCTTCTATTCAAACCTTGTTATTTCTATCTGATGAACAATAATGTGGTTCTTCAAAGATGATGTAAAAATCAAGGTATTTTCTCACTTTCATTCATTTTTTGTAACTGAAGTTTTCCTTATGAGCTTTCTTCTGCGGTATTTGACTATTCATTTTCAAGAGTAAATTTTCCAATTTCATTGTATATATAACATAATCTAAATAACATTAACTAAATGATTAGAAGGGAGCTATTTTTTAGTAATTATAACATACAGGGTAAATAAACATTATAGAGGTTGACATGATCAGTGATTTTGAACCACATCTTAGTTACTTTTTTCATCGCTGAGACAAAACACCCAATACCCAAAGTTGAAGGAGGAAAGGTTTATTTTGGCTCACAGTTTGTAGAGGTTTTAGTCCATAGTTGGCTGACTCCAAGGCAGGGTGGCATGGCAGAGGAAAAACAGTCCACAGCAAAGCAGAACGGGCAGAAGGCATCGAGCTGCAAGCAACAGCAGCAGCAGAAGCAGCCTGCCTCTCCCTTTTATCCCTTCCAGGCTACTCTCCTTATGGGTGGTACCACCAACATCCACTGTGTCCCTTCCTAAATTTTAGCATCACATACTTAATACCAGCATCATATCCTTAATCCCAGTATTATACACCCTAGATTCAGCCGCCTCTGAAAAAATCTCACGAGTGCATTGGGGAACATCTAGATATAAGCCATAACAAACCAGTTCTGAAATACTCTTTGTAGAACCACTGAAACGAAGTTAGTTTTGCATTTCAGTATCCTTGTAGATGCTCTGCCTGTCTGTCTGTCTTTTTTGAGACAGGGTCTCACTATGTAGTTTAGGCTGGCCTTGAACTCACTGGGTAGCCCAGGTTGGCCTCAAACTTGCAGCAATTCTGCCTTTGCCTCCCGAGTGCTGGGATTACAAATGTACACTATCATGCCCGGGTGCAATTTCTGGAAGTTATTAATTAGAGTAGCAATTTGATCTGATCCTTTATCCGTAATAGACATAAAATTGATTATGCATTGAATCACTGTGAATGTTCTTGATCAGCATGGGATTATTCCTTTTGTTTTTAACTTCAGTTGACCTCATGAGTTTCAACACTCATTTCAAATTAGAAATATCAAGTTTATTGTGATAGTGATCTGCTGTTGTTTAAGAAATATCAATAAGTACTTATCGAGGACTTGCTATATGCTAATATCATACAGCAACACTAAAGAATGGTGAGGGAAAAAGCTAGTCAGTGATTTTTTAGTGTTACGGAAGCCATGGAAAGCCTTGAGTATCCTGTAGTCCACCCTGCCATGCATGGCCACAGTCTGCTCTGCCAGATCTCGGACGTGACCTGCCACTGCTCAAATGCATCCTCTAATGCTCTTGCTAATAATAACATTGATACGCTACTTACCAGCTGCTAGGTCTCTGGCTACACTTAACAGTAATTCATTTAATTCTCTCTAGAATATAAAGTAGATAATCCATTTTATAGAAGAGAAATATGATTCAAATAACATTAAGAAATGTGTTGAAGATAAACAGTCAGTAATTAAGGTAGGCTTTGAACCTTGGCAGTCCTGCTCAGCAGTAGTGTATTTAGACTAAATTCAGGTATCTGAACTAGAAGCTCTTGCTGTCCAAGTGGGAGCAGATGAGTCCCGGAACAGAGAGATGTGGTATGAGTGATAAGAAAGGGTCAAATCTGATAAATGAACCAAAGAATAGAGCCGGATGTGCAATTTGATATGGACCCTGAAGAGAGGGTTGGCAAAGAGCCCCCTCAGGTCACAGTGTCTTTAAAGACAGAAAATGATGGCATGCCTCTGGACAGCAGGGTATTTGAGTTGGAAAACCATTTAGGGGAAGTGATGATGAGCCTTGCTTTGAGCTGTTTTACGTGAGGAAGGTGAGGAAGTCAACTCCAAATGAACTGGTATGACACACAGATGTAAAATGGTAAAAAGAGACAGTGTGGTATGTTAGTCAAAGATAAGATATGGAATGGTAAGAGGCAAACTCAAGATCCAGTGATAATATGAGAGTTACTTCTCTAATCTGAGCTTCCATTTTCTTACTTGCTCTTGGGTTTCTATTATAATCACCCTGAGAAAATTCAGAGTTTACGTAACATGCTTGTGATCAGACAATTAATTAAAGGCAGAATCCAGATTACATAACTAAATATACTATCTTTTAGAATTTTTTAATTTGATTAACATTCAAATTTTGGGAAAAAGAATAATCAATTAAGTCCAAGATTGGACAATCATACCATATGGCCCAAACCAGGATACTTTTGAGAGTGACAATGGATGCTATTAATCAATACACCAAAATAACTGGCCCTTCCATGCAATTGTGAACTATCATAAGAAGAGTACAAATGATTACATAACTTGTAGCCACCAGAAGCAGTACTTCTTTTTAGAAACACAACTTGTGGTTTCCAGTTTTGAATGAAAATAATCCTGGGTAGAAGAAGGTATTTTTAGGATGTGCTTTCCAGCTGGGGACCTTCTTTATAGACTTTGCACAAGGACCAGTTTCCATCCCACCTCCTCCCCACTAGCTCTGCCCACTCACTAACTTCCACTTGATCCATGAATGACAGTTAAACTGTTGTAATCTTTCAGTTGGTTAAAAGAAAAAAAAAAAGAAAAAAGAAAAAAAAGAGTGACTTCATTGCATAAATGAATCTAGTGTTGTCTCTGTTGTCTGATGTTTGCTCATTACTGATTGCTGCCTTGCAGTTGCTCCGCTCTGCTGCTGATTGGTCTGCTGGTATAAAGTACCATGAAGAGTCTATCCACAATGCTTACGTCCATGTGATAGAGAACAGCAAGCACTATATCTATATCGAAGTAAGTCCTGCTCATGTAAAGTTTACTTGCCATAAATATCACATAGAGACTGCAGCATCTCCAATTCAAGACCTGCCATATTTTTAAGTGTGTAATGAACAAGTGGGTGTTGAAGCAATGAGAACTGCTGACCCATTTCACCTGAATTTTTACCTCCACAGAATACCCAAAATTCACTGCATTGTCATTAACTCAAGACTCTAATGGCAGTCTTCTAAATCTTTGCTATTAAAATGTATCAACTCACTATAATATTATTCACCAGAAATACCCCAACATGGGTATATAAGTAGATCTGGCTTAAGTGGGGGGGGTTAAGTGTGAAGTGTGCTATTTCTGGACAGTGTACACATGAGAGTAAATTGCTAATGTAGAGGCCATCGGATGTCACTGGTTTGCGGGTAGCTGAAGTAGGCAAGGTGCATGGAAAATTTTGTGTTAAAGACACATTTTTGTGGATATATAATACCCACATTTATTTTTTAGAATATTTCTATTAATAAATTATTAATTTTAATTTTATGAGCTTTATTATATTAAACAATGAGTACAATGAACTACAATAAAAATACCAATAGAACTCTACAGCAAAAATAATCTTTACTTCAATTATCACATCTAAGGCAGTCTTCACACGTAACAACAACATGTTTTGTACACACATATCGCTTACACTGACAGCACAGGTGTTTCACTTTCCTGGTCTTTTTATAGGACATACTTGACATCTTATTGGTCTTGCTGTTTTGTCAGGAGATTCTTATTGTATTGTGTAATTTGTAGTTAACAAGAACATAAAATATCAATAAAATAAAGTATTACATTCTAAATATGTATTGCACATTTAGGAAATAACATCAATGTTTTTACATCAGCTCTCTACTCGCTTACAAAACCTAAAAGATAACATCAGAAATAAATTCCTATATGAACAACAATGAAAACGCCAACAGAACTCTGCAACAGAAGTAACCTTTGCTTCAATTGTCACATCCTAGGCAGTCTTTACACTTGACAACCACATGTTCCATACATACATCTTGCTTACACTGAAGCACGTGTACTTAGCTTTCCTTTCCCATTGGCAGGTCATTCTTGACCCCTCTCTTGTCTTCTTTTGTATGAGCTCGTTACTATATTGTACAATGTATACTTAGCAGGAAAATAGTATATAATGAAAGAAAATATTAAATATGTAATAAGTGCTTAGCATAGACATCAGCTGTTTACTTGAATACGAAACCTAAAAAATAACATCAGAAATAAAAACCCATGTGAACTACAGGGTAAATGCAAACAAGTCTATCACAGAAATAATCTTTGGTTCAATTGTCATACTCAAGGCAGTCTTCACACATGACAACTGCATGTTCCATGCGCAAGTTTCACTTACATTGATAGCACATGTCTTTGTTTTGATGTCCTTTTTTTTGTAAGGCACAGTTGACAACTTTCTGGTTTTCCTGTTATCATAGTAGAATCTTTGTGATGTTTCACCTGCCTGTTTACCTGTCAGCTCACCAGTGTGCTCCACAGTGTTTTTACAAAGTTTCCTGGGCAGAAACATTTTGTTCTTCCTTTGCAGTAAATGATCTTTTATGAGGTCCAGTTCCAGTCCTCTAAGAAAATTTCTCTTTGATTTTATGCACTTGTTTGTTTCTTTGTTTGTTTTTTGAGACAAGGTCTTGCTATGTAGTTCAGGCTGACCCTGAACTCTTTTCAGCCCATGCTGTCCTTAAACTCATGACAGTCCTTCTATCTCAGCCTCCCAAGTGCTGGAATTATAGGCATGCACCACCATGCCCAGCCTTGCACTTGTGATTTTCTTTGTAAACTATCAAACTACTTATGCCATACATGTTTAGAATCAAGTAAAACACAACCATTGGCCAATGCTTTGTGTTTTGAGTGACATCATAGTTGCTGCATATCTCATCAACAACACCTACTCTTCCTTTGGTTTTGTTGTAAAAAGTTATCTTAGGGTTCGGTTTTGTCAATGTTTTAGTGCATTTAGAAACAAAGGAGCTGAGTCACTCCATTCCTTTCCCTTGGTTCAACTGTAAATGCCACACCACCCAAGTATACTACCTAAAGCTACAGGGACCACAAAATGCTGCAAGATGTTCATCAATAGTCATGTATTCTAATGATATGTAAATTGCTTGACCTTTTGAAACAAAACTCTCAAACAATAAGTAGATAGCAGCCAGATTGTCAGTTCTTTTTCTTTGTTGGCAGGTGATTTTGTCAACAAATCTCAGGCAATTTTGAAGGAAATCTCCTCAGTGTCATTGTTATTTTACAAAACTCAAGCTCACACCCCTAAATCTTTTACATCATAAGTCTTTTATATTCCTGCAATTGCCATGAGAAAGCCCTGCTAAGTACAACAGAATGCTAACAGTTCAGCTAGTGAGGTGTCTAATAAATACATTTTTTGGTATTGGTGCATACAGAATGTTTTAATTGCATTTCATCATTCATGTATTTCACATCTTGTGGCATTTCATCTGTCAGAAACAATTTCCAACATTGAATGGCAATGCTGGCATTCCATTCAATAGGTCATCCCTACCAAGGTCTTCACTGTATTTTCAGATATATTTCTAAATTTGGATCATTCCATTTGGTTGTGTGATCATTTTGACTAGTCAAATATGTACTATCATTGCCATTTTCTTCATCATCTAAATCAGAGAGGTCTTCATTCTCTGTATCTGTATCTGTTGATTATTTCACTGCCATAAGCACTTTGGTTTATGTGGCCAATGTCATCATCTGTGCACGAGTCACCTGGTGATTCACTCAACCTCCACCCAAACCTGCAAATCCAGTTCTTCATGTGCTGTTGTACTGAACTGGGCTACTTCTATCAGAAAAATCAAAAGAAAACTTTTTTAAAAAAACAAATCTTAAATACACACATGTTGCTTCTTTGGAGCTCCTATGCGCACACCTTACTGTTTGTTCGCCAAATTGGTGAATGCATAGATGGGTTCCTGGTGTCCCCAAGCCCAGATACTGTGAGCCACACCAACATTCCATTATGTAATGTACATGATTACATAACAGAATGGTGTAGGTGTATTTTACCCCACCTGCACCCCATGATACTCAGTTAAACATAAGCAAAAACTGTTAGAGGAAGCATTATGTGGGTGAAAGTCTCAGTTTGACACTGCACAGGTGCACACACCTTGGCTTTTGTCCCTCAGGCTAAGTGGTTAAACAGAAAGATTGCTTCCTGTGTCCCCAAGCACAGTTACTGAGATGCACACCTGGCTACTATTATGCTAACGTACAAATTTACAGTAGAAAATTATGGGATTGGTTTTTGTAACCCAATGTTATGCCCTACAGGTGAGCCATGTTCTACAATCCTGTGTTGACTACCTTTTGTTATAAAGCAAGTTTTCATTTTCTTTTGTTTTGTTATGTTTTGTTTTCTTTTGTTTTTTCCAGATTCTAGATCTGTGTGAAAAGTATTTGAGAAAGTCTGAGAACATTTTTTAAAGTTTAGTTTGGAAACTTTAATTGCACTTCAAAATGCATGTAAAAATAGCTCAGAATACTTGGAAAACCCTGAGAAAATACAAAAGTTAAAGTAGTGGAAAAAATAAATCAGAGCCTATTTTCCTTCTTTATTCTAGCTCTTCTTCCCCATCCAATAAAATAAATGTTTAGGGAAAAAGGATTAGCTGGGAAAAACCATCCTACCCATTATCTCCACTTGGAATCCTGTCTCACCCTGCAACCACCAATGCAGTGACAATTCATTAAAGGCAGACAGCAAAGAATTGGAACTTTGTTTCTCAGGCCTGAAGAAAAAGAAAGCTAAGTAAAAATATTAGCAGCTTAAATGCAATGTGATATCCTGGATGGGAGCTTGCATTAGATATAGGACATTAGAAGAGAAATTAGTAAACTCTGCATAAAGTCTAGTATTAAGTGATATTATTAGTATTATTAACTTGGACAATTATGCCATAATAAAGTAAAATTTTCAGGCTGACTCATCTATTATCTATAGTCATTTTGCTTTATCTCTTTTTATCAGTATTAATATCAACTTTTCTTCATTAAATAAGGTCAGGGATGCCAAGTACGTACATTTGGTCATAGACATAGACCTAACATTCCTCTGGCCAGGTTATGTGATCACCGTATATTCTATACCTTTAAAACAAGAAGTAAAGGACATACTCATATTTTGAGTTACTGCTTATATATCTTTGCACCTCAAGATGATAGCAAATACTACTTTGAGGTAATTGTCCTTAGGAATTACAGATTTATTACAACAATCTGCAACCTATTTGAGCACATGGTATTCCTAATATTTATGTCTAATTTTTAACATTCTTTTATGTAGCAAAACTTTTTTATACCATTATGGTAATGTCATAGCTGGTTTTCTAGTATTCATTTTAAAAAATGTTTTATAGATACACAAATAGCAGAAGTACTTAGAGAAATATATTTCTTTTATATGTAGCATACTTCCAGAAGGGTTTTGAAACTACTTAAGATAGAAGTTCAGAGATAATCTGACACCCAAACAAAGGAGACAGGGTAAAAGCACATAAAAAGATATAGTAGAGATGGAAAGAAAGAGACCAGGCCTCTGCCATCTACTTTGCTACAAGGTAAACTTAGCATGGGATATATGCCAATATTAGAAGTTTTAATTGTAAACATTTACACCATGTGTGAATGTGAAAAAACCTAATTTTAGAATGTTCTTAGCATTCTAAGAAAGTAACCTAGAAGTTCTCATGGTAAAATGATAATGTGGCCTCCTACTTGACTAGGATGCTGTAAGTGATCAATGACTTAGACATGCATGAGACTCAGGTGAGGTGAGGGTTTTTTATTTTGTGTCATTTACTTTCCTGGTGTGATTTCAGTGGTCAGAACATGCTGTGTGAACCTTTAAAAAAAATCAGTGCAGCCTTTGCTCCTTACCACATTTTCCTTATACTAAGAAAAGTTTATATATTGTTAAGATTTACTGTCTTATTTTTTTCTCATAGAACCAATTTTTTATAAGCTGTGCTGATGACAAAGTTGTGTTCAACAAGGTGGGTGATGCCATTGCTCAGAGGATCCTGAAAGCTCACAGGTAAAGTTTTTGGCATTTGAGTTAGTAAAATTTTGGACAAAGTTGTGGCTCCAGATATTCTTGTATTTACTACTAAATTTGATTTTGGATGCTCACTTGTAAAGTGCTGTTATTTCCTGAGAGGCTTTCATGTGGTCAAGCCAGCAGTAGGTTATTGATTACTTTCATTTGAGTGAATTTCTAAGAACTTTTGAGTCCATTTTGGTGGGAGTGAAATAGAATAGTTTTGTGTTGGTGGGAATCTGAATTCTTTCAGACCACAATCGGTTTTTCCTGCCCAGTGTCTTTCAACACAGGAAGTTTGTGGTTTGACTTATCTAATGTTAGACAGTGAGTTCATTTATAAACGAAGCAAAATAGATGTAATATTTTTTCAGGGATTATATTTAAATTCTTCTTTCCATCTGTCTTATTTCTTTAGATTATTTTTACCAGGTTTATTGAGATAGAATCCTCATACTAAATAATTCACCCACTTAAATGATACAATGCAATGATTTTTAGTATATTTACAGAGTTGTACAATCATCACCTAATTAATTTGGGAACATTTTCATCACCTCAGAGAGAAATCTCATACTCATTAATAGTCATTACCCATTTCCTGCTTGGCCCCTAGTAAATCT
>RJWT010043234.1:0-11989 GCA_004365215.1 Cuniculus paca | reverse complement strand
AGCATAGTACGATGTCAAGATTTCAACCTAGAATCTCCTGAGTATGATTTGTGGCTCATGAGTTTTTGAACGATGTAAGGTTTGTTTTATATTGTTTTGTTTTGCCATATTAAAATAGTGTCACCTTTGAAGCAAAATGAATTTTCCTAAAGTAAGTCTTGGTTTTTCTAAAATAATCATTCACTCTTGATTTCCTCCTTTTCCAGACCACTCATCCAAACCTGCCCCTCTTCCTGGCTCTCTTCTCTCAATAAATAGCAGCTCATCTTTCACGGGTACTCAAAGTGACATCTGAGAGTCCACCTTCCTACCTGTCTCTTTCACAAATCTCATCCTGTCCTCTGGCATATCCTGAAATCTCTGCCTTCAAAACATAGTCTGTGGTGGATGTGGTGACATAAACATGTAATCCTAGCACTCTGGGAGGCTGAGGCAGCAGGATGGTACATTCAAGCCCAGCCTGGGCAATTTAGCATTTTAATGAGCCCCTTTCTCAAAATAAAAAGAAGGGCTGGGGAAATAGTTCAGTTCCTAAAAGCAAAACAAAACCCAGAATCCAAAGTCTTGGTTCCTGCTCCTTTGCTGTGGACTTCTAACTAAGCTACACACTTCTAACTTTTTGTCTAACAAAGTCTACTCCAGGAACACCCAGAGTGAGACTTCCTTACTTATTCCGAACACATCGCTTTGTTTACTGAGTCAGTCCACATCCTACCCTGCTCATAACTTTCAAATGACTTCCCATCTCACTCTGAATAAAATACCAAGTTCTCAAGCAACACGCCTGCAAGACCCAGGGTGACGTGGGTAGAAAAAGAAATGCCTGGCTTAGGTGATTTAGGGCTCTTCTCTAATGTCAGTTCCCTAGAGAAACTGTCTCTGATCAGGGGACATAAACTATACCATGTCTGTGTTGACGTGCTTTATTCTTACCCCCAGCACCAATCACAATATTATTTCAGCAAACTTTCTGCCATTTGTTTGTCGGTTACCTGTTAACAATCTGTGTCCCTGGGGCTCGCTGTTATTTCTAAAGTAGCCAAGTCCCTTTCAGAACAAAGTAAATGCTTTATTATTATTTGTTCTTTCATTGGTAAATATTTATTTCACTATGTTTGGTGCTCTGGAACGGATGCAGAGCCAAATTTCCATGTGTTTGATACATTATGCAATACGTAACAATAAAAATGTAGGTTGATGTTACAAGGAGAGTGTATAAAAGCAGGGCCTCTGGTCTGCTCCAGGGAACAGGAAATCACTTCGCTGAAGAATTGACACACCTACAGATGCGGGACTGAAAACTGTCTGGGTGATGGAGCGTTTCGGGCTGAGGTTCACCTAGTACAAAGGCCCGTAGCTGGAGAGAGCAAAGCCCTAAGAGGAAACCGATATATTGGTTCTGCTCAGAAAATGTGGAGACTATAAGAATAAACCTGAAACTATGGATGGAACAGAAAGTACTGTGTGGACCTTGATTTAAAAAAAAATTCTTTATCCCTTGCCAATTTTAGTGTAGTTTTAAGCAGAAGGATTATGTGATCGGTTTTCGATCATAAGAAGATAATTATGTCTCCAGTACTAGGAATTCAGAAACTTTTGGAGGAATCCAGAGTCAAGAAGTTGTCACTATGAAGGAAGAGACTCATTACAGCTTCTGAGTTGTGGGCACTTTCCTAGGGATGCTTCAAAGTTATCTTTGGTATAACTCGGTGACTGATTAGACATGGAGAAAATAAGGAGATACTAAAACTACGTCTTAGATTAACGGTTGGCTCAAATATAAGGGCAGTGTTATTCCTTATATTTAGGAGGATAATGAATGTGAGGACTCATGAATTTAGATTCGCACACTTTTTCCCCTACTTTGGCACAATTTGGAGACTACATTCCAGCGTCAACTCTGACCTTCAGACTATGAGCACGACATTGGTAAGGGTACTGCTCATTGTATGTGTGAGGACATCTTAACTACGACACCACACAGAACTGTCCTACTGACTAATTTTGTGTCCTCTATGACCTTTATTTTCCCTTTGTTATGCTGCTAAGGAGTGATTTACTCCTGTTTGTCTGCAGGACAAGGTGAGAGAACTCGAGCCTAAAGATTGTTTTTAAAAGTGATTCTTGAAGTCAGATAATTTAAAGTTTGAAATACACAATAAATAATAGGTAAATAATAAAGTAATAGATCTTCTTGAGACAGCTCTGTATAAGTCCCATAGATTGTGCTTGTTACCACTAACCAGAATTTTAAATTAAGTATAAAATATTAGCCATTGAAATATTACAGTTAATAAGAGGTTAGAGATGGTTCAACATTTAATTTTAATAGAGGCTATCTGAATGTTTCAAAATATATGAGAAAAAAATGAGGAAAAAAGTATATATACCCATGTATATATATAAAATTTTATATATATAAAATTATAAATTTATATATATATATATAAATTGGTAGGTTTGACTATACTATTTGACTCAATAATATACTCAAATATAAAAACATTTATTCATTAGGTAACATTTGGGTTTGAAATATGAAATGTTAAACTATTAGTTGCTTTGCTTTAGTAAAATCAAAATGAATAATTGTACATATTTTCACTTTTTGTATTGATGACTGCTACTTTATAAAGACAATCACAATGGTAAATAATATGTTATTACTAGAAACTAAATACAGTATGCTAATTTGGCATTGGGGTTCAGAGTAAACAACATTTGATCTAATTCAGAAGGAGGCCAATAGATTACAGAACCATGCACCTAACCGTTTTCCATTAGTTTGAGTAATTTCTGTCGTAGCAAGTCATTTGGACGGCTCACATGAAAGAAAATTTCCAAGCAACTCCCTTCAGTGTGGATTTGACTTGAACTACTTAAAGCTGGAAAAGCACATTGAAAAAGAACCTCTCTTTTTGAGATGTCAAGGAAGTCACCACACTGTCATGGCATGATTGGGTAATCAGAATTGAAATGGAAATCAATTAGAAGAAATTATCTAAAAATAGATTTGTTATCCTTGAACAGAGAGACCAAAAAATCATAAGCCTAAATGAAATATGGGTTTATTATTTTTGTGCTCAGATAACATTTATCTTGATGCTCTAACTGCAATAGACATCATAAAATTACTAGGAAATGGTATAATCATTTCACTAGTAAACACAGCTTGTTTATGAGAAAAACTTCTCAGAGATTTTTAGTTTTGGAGCCAGACATGGTGGTACATGCCTGTAGTCCCAGCACTCTGGCAGGCTGAGGCAAGGGGATCTCGAGTTTGGAGTCAGTGTGGGTATACAGTGAGTTTGATGCCAGTCTGGAACATAGCAAGAGCCTGTCTTTAAAAAAAACAAATCCAATGGGCTCTTCTATATAAACAAATCTACTGGGAATACCCATGTATATATGTTCATGTAAACATCTTTGTTCCCTTTACTTGAATAATGATAAAAGAACTGAATTGCTAGATCATAGAAAAGGTAATGTTTACCCTTTAAGAAACTTTAGAACCATTTTCCCAAATAACTGTACAGTTTTACAACTCATTCAGCAACACAGAGGAAGGAGTGCCATGTGCCGCAAGAACTTTCCATCCTTTTTTATTGTCAGGAGCACTGGCATTTCTTTTATTTTTTATTTTATTTTAAAGAGAAAAAAACAGAAAAATCAAGAAGCAAACAATTAAAAAACAACAACAAAAGCAAAATGACAACAACCACAACAACAAAAACAATGTCAGTATAAGATTGCAAAAACAAGATGATAGGAATTTAACAATGGCTGTTATATTACATGTTGTTATCCTCAAAGTAATTGCTCAGGCTACCAGATACAGGCGTGCAAGGTTGATCAAACAATAAAATTTCCCTTTGAGCAGTTTGTTTTCCTTTTACTGTATCTATTATAACTTTTGGATCTTATCTACTCTTTTGGTTTTTTACACTAGTGTGTAACATCTAGATTGTGTTTTAAAGAGAAAAAAACAAAAAATCAAGAAGCAAACAAACAATTAAAAAAATAACAATAAAAGCAAAATTAACACAACAATAATAACATCTAGATTTTGATTCTCAGACTTTTCTTGTTTTTGATCACCTTGACAGTTTAGATTAATACTGACCTGGAATTTTTTTTTTAGACTGTTATTAGTTTTTGATTTTTCTAATGCATTTCTAATGATTAATCTGAGATTATGGGTTTTGGAGAGGAAGAACACAGGGTAAAAATGTCATTTTTATCAAATCCTATGAAGTGTATATAAATCATTCAGTCTCTTCTCTATTGATGTGAGCCTTGATTACCTGGCTGAGGTAGCATTTGTTAGGTAAAGATATTTATTGTGAAGCTATTTTGTTTTCTACCCTGTACCCATGCTCTGTTCTTTGGAAAGAACTCACTGTGTGCAACCTACAGACTTCAAGCGAATGTCTCCTTTCCATGGGGGCAGAGCATGTACATAAGATATTTGGAATTCTTCTCCAGAGTAGATTCATCTCTTTCCCCCTATATACAATTATTTATTAACACCAGTATGAACAAATGGATATTTATTTCATATTTTTTTTAAAAAATTCAGTGCTACTTAATTTTATTCTATACATTGAGAGGTCTTTTATTCCTCTGATTTACTCAGCAAATATAGGTGGGTTTTTTCTTCCAGCACTTTCTACACTACAAGACACATGAGGCCAGCCATATATTTTTTGCTCAGTCCTATATTCAGCGTTTCTCCAAAGATTCTTGGATCCTTTAATGGAAGAATAGTATTATATATCAAGATCTGGGTTCTAGGCATAATGAAACTCAGGTTTTTCCTTCTTTTTTGGCATTCAGACCTTCCTAGTAGACAAAGCAAGAGCATGTATGTATATATATTAAACCATATACCTATTCACATCTGTATATATTTCCTTATGTATCCATCTGTGTTGATATTAACTGAAATAGCTGATACTGATCTCTCCAACTGTAATCCATTACTGCACAAATCATTCCAGCCTTTCTCTCTTGTTTTCTGATAGCTCTCACTCAAACAGTGAGAAATCTGCTAATAATTACCGTTTCTGAGACCATCCTCATGGCTTGGACACTTCTCACAGGAAAGAATAAAATATCCCCTTCTGAAATTGGAAATTAACCAGACAGACTTTCACTTCTGTCCATGGCAGGGAAGTCTGAATCAGACTATGTTCCTTCAGAGAATAACCCTCCAAGCTGGAATTAAAAGTAAAATACTTGCTTCAGGCACTGGAGAACAGATGGCCAGCATCTGTATGACTGAGAGGCGGTGGGAAAGAAAGCACTTTTGTTATTTTCCAATTCTTAGGCCCAGCAGATATCTATGACCTGGGACAGGTTGCACTATCACTGGGTATAGAGGAAAAGGTGGGCGCTCTGTGCTACTAAACTGGTCAGGGTACTCAGCAACAAGGCTTAGAGATGAGGACTGGTGCTCATCAAATGTGGATGTAATTTCTCTTGGAAGAGTTAAGCTGATATGAAATGGCACAAGTATCATATGAGATACCAAGAAGAAAAAAAAAAACTAAAATACTGCAGCCAAGAGTCCTCATGCTTTCTACATGCAAAATAGTCTACAACTATTTTACTTCTAGTTAGGAAAGGTTCAAACCTGGAATGTGTACTTAATACATTGTTGAAAGGTGATTTTAAATACATGGCAGCATGATTTCTAGGTTCACTTCATTGAGAGGGGAACTATATGAAATAAATACCTTGGGAAAAGATTTCTCCTTATAAAGTTGCAAGTGAACAAAGTTTTTCATAACTTGGTACAGTGGAGCAATCCAAATAATTTCTCTGTATGAAATATGTATATATATATATATATATATAATGTTTAAGTGATACATAAATATACATTAAATGTTTGAGTGATACATAAATACATATACATTAAATGTTTCAGTGATACATAAAAATTGTATGCATTTAGGGGTAAGCTATGTATTCAATATATAGTGCTCAAATAGGTCAATCAACATATCCATCACCTCAAACATTTATCATTTCTTGGGGGTAAGAACACTCAAAGTCTTCTCTTTCAGTCATTTTGAAATCAGTAACAAATAACTGTTAACTAGATTGGCCCTACTATGTGTAGAACTTTAGACCTCATTCATCCTCTATAACCGTACTTTTATCCCCATTGACCAACGCTTTTGTGTTTCGGGCCCCTTTTCCAGCTTCTGGCTTCCAATGAGATCAACTTTCTTTCTGAGATCCACTTTCACATCTCTCACTCATAAATGGAAATCGCTGCCTTATATTTCAGTGTAGATTTTGAAAGCTATGTAATGACCTTTGTCCAACTGTACAGAAATGGTCGTAACTTATAGATGGCTTAAATATTTTAAAAAGTCTGTCAAAATAAGAATTTATGACATAGGTAAAAATGTAATGAAGTGCCTTTTTTTCTAGCTGTTGCTTCCAACTCTTGGGGAGAAACGACATATTGAGGACATGCTTTATGAGCACTTTGCTTCTATCAGATGTACAGGGGCATTACAATCTGGCTGGGGAGACAACAGTACTACCTTTTAAAGGGTGGTGGGTTTTGGGGTTCAACATCAGTAAACTTGGAGTCTCATTTCAATTCTGCGCTCTATTAGCTGCCAGATATTGTAAAGTTCACATCCATTTTGTGGGATATTTTCTGTTAGATAAGCATGTCAGACTAGAAGCTGAGCAATAGCATTTCAGGTGCTCACATTCAGTTCTGCAATGGCAGTGCAGCAAATAATTAAAAGCCAGAGTACTGAAATAATTACTACAGGAGTTCAGAGAACAGAAATAACGATGTTAGCGGAAACCACAGGGGAGGAAATGATGAAAGGTATGTGAGCAAGGAATCCAGGTGACTACAAAATATTTAGTGGTTGGATTTATTACCAAAGTCAAACTTTTATCTGGTAATCCTAACTGGTTACTCTTTATCTTTTATTTCATGTGACAGCAATGAGCATAATCCGAGCACGTCCCATCAAATTGATTAATTGTTTTATTAAGTAGCTGACTGCTTATAATTGGGCTGCAGTATAATAAAAATGTAAGATGGGCATGTGTCTCATTTAAGAGTAAAACACAGAGGCAATTTTAAGTCCAAATTATTTTCAAGAGTAAAATTCCTCATAGGTTAGTAGTCTTCTTACTAATGACCTGTGTCTAGGGATGATACAGTACTGCTGACTGGAGAATAGGATGGCTTTTTAAATGGTTCCCAGGTGTGGAAAAGTTCTGGTTAGGTATTCTGTTTGAGTTACTATTGCTGGTCCCAACAGTTGTGTGAAATCTCCACTTGCAATCAGATAGCAGCATGTAGAAGGATCTACCCAGTGTGGCAAATAACATTCGCTACCAACCGCTGCTCATCATTTTCTTTGACAGATTCAGCTCATGATTAGAGACTGAAATAACACTCCCCATCGTGTTGAGATGTGAATTCACAAAAATAACTGCCATTGGTAAACATTTTAAGTATGAAACAGTCATCCATCTCCTTCCAGGCCAAAGGAAAAACATGCAGAATAAAATCATGTTAATCAAAGAATATCATATCTGAACTTTGATTTTATATTGCGACAGGACAAACAGATTCATATGGTTGAAAGGAGAAGACATGAAAAAAATTGCAATTTTGTCCTTGTTCGTTTCTGTGAAAATCGTACCAAATGAATAATTTAGAAATCTGGCTTAGCTATGCTAAAGACCGTGAGAGCAAAGATGCTAAAACTTTTTCTTGCTCAATAAGAATCTCATCTTGATGAATGGTGCATTATTTTACAAAATAATTTTTCACCATTCATAACCATATTACAGTCTCCACATGGATTTTTTTTTAAATTCTTTCCACTAGGTTAGTAATTGCTGATTGAAGGGTACTATATCTGACCATGTAGTGAAAAATTAAAGCAAATGTTAGGAAGAGGTACCTTAAATACAAGTAAAATTCTAACAAATATTTTTCAGCTAGTCTGGTAGAGAGGAGTACAAAGAACTCTTTTCAGCAAATCATAAAGCCAGTATCATAGGCTTTTCCACTAACTCAGTGCAGGAACTTGAGCAGTTCATGTTATATGTCAAAGTTTCAGACCTTATGTAAACTCAGTGGATGGAAAGGATCATCTGTCAGATTTCCTCCAGACACAAATAACTGATATTTTTTTAACAGGAACACTATTGCCAGGGGAAATCCTTCAGAAAGAAAACAGACTCTTTACTGGTAAAAGAAGTAAACAGAAAGAGGAAACAAACAAACTAGCTAAGAATGCTAGGCTTCAACATAGAATTCTTAAGTCTCATGTTTATAATGAAACTTATAATTAAAAAGATAGGCTATTTGCACATTAAAGCTTCATTTTCATAATACACATGAGGAAATAGAGGCTCAGGTGCATTAAATGATAGTCTAAATTCAATGAGTAGAGACATTGCATGATTGAAAAAAATCTCTGGCCTCCTCTCTCCCAGGGAAGGTGCTTTCAGGGTGGCAGGTGTCCGGTTTCCCAAGCACGGTTCTTTCATGATGGTCACGCTTTTGATGCTCTTCCTTTCACCTGCTTTGAGAGATTAGATGTTGTAATCTAGTCATCTTTTAAGCATGTATTGATTTATTGAGCACATACCAGGCACTATCCTGGGCAAGAAATACTTTTCTAGATGATAAGATTGTGTTTTGTCATGAAAAGCAGCTAAAACAAGCATTGTATGAAAATATCATAGCCATAGGCAACTTCCCAGGCTTTTCCAGTGCTTCTATACTATAAGTAGAATATGGTAGTCCAGCAGCTCTGGCTGTCTGCTTTATATCTGCAAACAAAAACTGAACGTGGACATGAATACTTCCATGACTTAAACAGCTCTTTTCAAATAGCTAAGTTGGAAGCAGAATCAGCAAGGCAAATTTTTTCTGTCCCTTAAAAATATTCAGAATATTTATGGATCTTAAATGTGTGTAGTGAGTGTATACAAGGTAATAATTTGCTGGAACATGCATTCATCATCTGCAGAAACATAAACTTGGTGTCAAGGGAAACCAAAGACACCTGTATTTTTGGAAAGAGTTTCAAATATTCTCAGGTTACTTATTTAAATATTTTATTATTATCACATTCATTTAGATTTTTTAAAGTTTAAGGTTACTAACTTGGGAGTGAAGATTCTTGAAGCAAATCAGTTCTCTACTATGGTGTTGCGTAACATAGAAAGAACACATATGAATAACAAAGATGAATACAAATAGTTAAAACACTAACAAAGAATGGTGTTGGGGCTTTATATCCAGTGTTATTTCTTGCCCATAGTTAGACTAACTGGACTGATAGTTTTACACTTTTGGGGGAGTATCAACTTACTGTCTGTAATTCTTAAATAATGCCTCTAATTACGCATGGATTAAAACTGCGTCTGAATTTTCTTTAAAATTCCTCTAGTAGCTAGGTATGGTGGCAATCACCTGTAATCTCAGGACTCTAACTGCCTGAGGCAGGAGGATTACAAATTCAATCTCAACCTGGGCATATTTTTGATTTAGCTAAACCTTGTCTCAAAATTAAAAATAAAAAAACGAGCTTAGGCTATAGCTCAGTGTAAAGGCCCAGGGTTCGATCCCTAGCACTGCAAAACAAGCAAACAAACAAACAAACAAACAAACAAACTTCCTCTAGAACCAGATAAGTGTAATGGGTAGTTTGGGGGTATTAACAATAATCTTACACCAAATCAAATGAAGAACTGCTTGGGCAAATGTATTTAAATGTACAAGTGATGGCACTTAGTAAATCAACAAAACACTGACAAACAACCAAAAATACTATGCAGTCAAACTTGTTAAAAATGAGTAAACCTCATGGTGAATAAATGGATAGAACTTCTTAAAATATGTTTTAAAGTTACAGTAGAAAGAACAAGAAATGTACATGAAATAAAACATGTAAAATAAATAAGGCTGTTTTATGGATAATTATCAAAGGATTCAAGTGTAAAAAGAAACTACTTCTTAAATATCTGAGTTGGCAAGTGGAGGATGAGACGCTGACATTAAACCAGAGGCAGTCAAGTTGATCATTAGATGTTCCTCACAAGCCTATCAGCAGGGATTGAACTATCAGGATCTATCCCTCTGATTTGGTTTTGTTTGTTTCTTTCTTTTTTTTATTTTGAAAAGAATACAACCAAACAAAATAAAACAGAGTACAGTCAATCACAACAAAACAATGAACGTAGTACATGACTTCTAAACAGGGTAAAAGGCAATCAATAATGGCTACCATAATGTCTCTTGTTATCGTCAGTGTAACTGCCCATACCATCAGGGATAAATAAAATCAAACAAAATAGAACAAAATAAAACCAGTTTAAAAAAAAAAGCAAAACAATTTAAGCAATACAGAACTTCAAGATACTAGTAAAACAGCAGTGGGTACCATAATACTTCTTGTTATCTTCAGAATAGTTGCCTACACCTTCAGACATAATACAATCAAACAATACAGAATAAAGTCAATCAAAACCAACCAATGAAAGCAATACAGGGTTTTGAAGCAAGATAATTGGACATCCTCAATGGCTGCAATTATATATTTTGTTATCTTTAAAATAGCTGTCCATGCCATCAAGTATAATAAAATCAAACAAATCAGAATAAAATGAAACTAATCAGAACAATGAGGACAATATGAGTTTCAAATCATGATAACAGACTAACAGTGGTCACTTCCTTCCCTTTTTAGATAATTCCTCCCCTTTGACTTTCCCAATATGTATTGTGCATTTTGGATCCCACTAACTCCTTTAGTTTGTTATACTAAGGAGACAGCATGAAATTCCCCCACTCTGAACCACTTCATCCATGAGCATGATCACAAGTTGTCTCCACCCACCTACAAGAGCCTTGAGGTTATCTTCCTTTATAGCCGAGTAGCTTTCTACCACATAAAATGCCATGTCTTTCTTATCCATTCTGCAATTGATGGGTAAGTTATCTCTACTTTTTTTTCTGGCTCCCTGTCACATAGGGCATTGTTCTCTCTCCTTTGACTTTCAGCCTATGAATTTTCTTTCTAGTTAAATGTGTTTCTTGTATACAGCATATTGATGGATCTTGTCTCCTGATCCACTCTGCCTGTGTTTCTTTCTATTGGTACATTGAGGCCACTGTGACCGTGGGTCCCCAGGCTCAACAGTTCCTCTCGCAGGGTGAGTCCGGCTCCAGGCTAAGGCGCCGCCAGCTACCACCTTCTTCTTTGTTTAAGTTTTTTTTTTTTTTTTGCTCTCTTTTTACTCTCTCTGTGGGCTTCAATTCATGTTTTAGATTCTTCCTGTATCCAAGGGATCCATTTCATTCCTTCTTGCCCCACCCCCCCATGATGTGATATTCCAGCATCTGCACTGTTTCTCTCAGAGAGACTGTTTACTCTGCTGCTTACTGTTCCGCCATCTTTCCGGAAGTCTGATTTGGTTTTCACTGAGAAGTGCTTCATGCACCTTCAACTCCTCTCACTCTTACTCTGTTCCCATATTCACCACAAAGCAGGGAAGCGACATCTTCATTTTCCAACTGGAAAATGTGTCTCCACTCACCCACTAGTGATCATTTTGCCAATTATTTTGCTACTACAGACCACAGGCAGGTCAATCACTTTTCTATCCTCCAATAGAATTTTGGTTCTGTTTGCTATGGTTTTGCTAACTTAATGTTTCTTGCCTCGGTTTTATAATTTTGGCTAATATTTTCCTCACTGCTTTTTCAGCAACCTTCCTATGCTATGTAGATTTTTACTATGGAAACCTTTCACTTGTAGGAACCACATTCTAATTCTATACGAATTATCGTTCCTGTTTAGCAAGTCACGGGAACGAAGCAGTTTAAAATAATAGTGTTTTATGTATGCTAAATCCATGGGCTAGGTAGGCTGTCTCTGGTGTCAGCTTGACTCTCATCTGTGGGTCAACTAGGCAGCTCTCC
>RJWT010043233.1:0-11990 GCA_004365215.1 Cuniculus paca | reverse complement strand
CCTACACTACTAAAAATAATTATGTTGAATTTATAGAACAAATAATCAAGTCTGATTATAGATAACATCCTGAAAGTAGAACAAAAAATTAGGTTGTTCTCAGTTTTTCATCTCTTTACACCAGTAGTTGAAATCTTTGATGTGATGAGGCTGAGAGGAATGTCCATTATCCACATTCTCTTCTTTGTATGATCGTCTTTAGTGTCTCAAGTACATGGCTTTCGGGATGTCAATGTTCAGAGCAATTACAGAAATTATAAGACTTTGGCTCAACAACTGTTCTAAATCCACATTTCAGTACAGCTATATTTTATAACTGTAACTCGTTATTGGTACTTGGTAGGTTCTAAACTATCATTGTTGGAGATTTGCTGTCTTAATGTTTTTCTCACAGAAATGCTTGCTTTAACTGTTGTTGCTCTCAAGAAGGGACACCTTAAATCAGTCCTGTGCTCTTGTGGCCATCTAATATCTGCCTTATTACCTGCTGCATTAACATCATGTTTGGTCCTTGTATTGGTGATGGGTATTACAAATCATTCTGTTAAGTTATGCTCTAACTGAATTTAGGAAGTCATTCATGAGAGTTTCCCTCTCACTCTTCCAAATCCAAATATTTTCTGAGTCTTGCTACCTAAATATTTCCTAAATCTGTCTGTTTCCTATCTCCCACCTTAATTCAATGTTCTGTCAATGCTCAGTTGGAATTTTATAGTATTTTCACCAATTAAGAGGGCCACCTCCCTGTAAGCAAATCTAATAGCATTACTCCCCTTGTCTTAGTATCTTTGTACTTGTAAAGAAACAAACAAAAACAAAAAAATTGAGTTTGGGTAATCTATAACAAGAAAAATATATTACTAATTACTCTGGAAACTTCGAGTCAAAAATCAGGGTGCCATTGGGCGTGTTGTCTAAGAAAGGCCTGTTCCTCATCAGTAGCACCACATCCCATACGACAAAAAGCAAGAAGGATCAAAAGGCAGTGAATGTTGTGTTGTCCTAAAGAGGAAAGGCAGATGAGAGCAAATACATTGCCTCAAATTCTTTTTTTTTCTTTCAAGTTCTTTTATATGGGCTTTAGCCCATTTATGAGAATGAAGCTTTTTATAATTCAATCATTTCCTCAAAGGTCCTACCTCTTAGTGTCACCACAACGCAGATGCAGTTTCAACAAGAAATTTTGAAGGGAATGGACATTCAGTCAAACTACTTGAAATAATTTAAAGTTCTCCCTTGCTTCTTTGTTTATATTTCATCCTTCTTGGCCTTTACACTCTGGCTATTTTAAATTATTTAATGGTCCCTAGCTCTCTCATACTTTCATGGCTTCCCATGATATAGTCATTGTGTAGAATTCATAGCTCAAATTTATACTGTGGGCAAATTCCTACATGATATAGACTTTATCTCAGCTTAGGTCTTATAGGAAGCCTTCTCTAAATCCCCTAACTAAACTAAGTTGCTTTCCTCTCTATGCTATCATTATTGTGCCTAGAAAAGTGAGGATTTTATATTTTATAGATTTGTTTCCTTTCTTATCTCCTAGAAACATCTTCAGTTTGTATATAAAAAAATCTGACACTTGGAGAAGTCATTTAACTTATTCAAGGCTACCTAATTTGGCAGTAAAAAAAGTAAAAAATAATGGAATCCAGATGAACTAACTTCAGAATATCAGGGATTTAATTCACTAGTGATTGCAAAGTACTGTCAGTTATACTTTAAGTTCCTGGCTATAAAATTCCATTTGATTTCCTCTGTAAAGATGGGCTATTTTTCAAGTTACATCAGTTAAGAATTGAAATTTTTCTTTGAAAACAGCTTTCTACAGAGAAGAGAAATCATTTATCTATATAGGACATATCTCAAAATGTCCTTAAATCTTTCTCTTTCTAAACAAAACACTTTGGGCTTTGTGTGTTTGACCATTCTTTGCCTTCTGTGTTGATACTCCACTAATTACCTAAAAACGTTTTTCTTTTCTGTAGACTCCTTTGTACCCACCCTAACTCAAGGGCTATTTTTTGTCTTTATTTCCATTAGGTTTACTCAAACAATTTGATCAATTAAGCATAAGAAGTATTTAGGGATCCTAAGGTGTCAATTATGTAGAACTTAAATGATAATAGGAAATTTTAACAAAGAAGTTTAAGTTTCAGAACAGTGATTCTCTTGTGGAATGACAGGTTGTGGGCTGTGAAAAGAATCTACTGTCTAGAACTTGTCACAATCATGAAGATTAGATATACTTCTCCCTAAATTAAGCTGGTTCTGTTTAGAAATTATGTTTTAATGCTGAAAACTTACCACTAGCAAACAACCATAAAAACATGAACCTTTCTTCAAATATTTTATTTTTGGCAAATTTAGCATATTTGAGAGGTTTCTCTTCTGAAGTTTGCTAGAAATTTACCTCTACTTCAGAATGAATAGAAACAAAAAATGACAGTGTTAATCCAAAGTACCAAAAAGTAGCTCTTAAACTATCTTCTCAACCCTTTCCCCTTCACTTCATTCTGGTTCATTGACTCAATATTACCTACTGTGATGTTCTCTTCTATTAAAATCAGAACAAGTAGACAATTAATCATATATCATCTTCTTGCATTTCTTGTAAAGTTCAACACCATATACAATCTAGTAATATTTAGTGGAAAAGACTGTACTTATGAATCTTTTTACCAACACATTTAACTTCATTTACCCATTAAACAGTTTTAAAATAGCAATGCATGGAGATAAAATATTATCACAAATCTAGTACTATGAAAATTGCAATAGAACTTGTTCCCAAAACTGGCAACCATAGTTAAAATCTCTGAAACTACTCATTACAGTTTGAGAAAACTGTCATGCTTCATACATTGTGTCAACTTGAGAAGTTTAGAAGTTTAACTAAGTGACTCAACAGGGAGGCAGGGACCTCACTTTGTAAACATCCTCATCCTGTGCAAGAGTAGGGTAGGGAGATGGTATGAGTGCTACACCCACCTGAGGGCAGGCAGCCTGCTTACAATAAGGGAGGAACAGAGGTTTGTTCCCCTAATTTTTCCTCTTGTTGCTTTTGTTGTCTTCTACTCCCTTGAACTGTTGCCCCTCAGTAATGCCATTCTGCCTTGGAGCCAGTTGATTAAGGACTGAAACCTATGTAAACTGTGAACTAAATAAACATTTTTCTCTATAACTTTGGTTGTCAGTTATTTTGTCCCAGTAGTTAGAGAAAAGTAACTAGGACAGAATTTGGTGCCAGAGAAGTGGAATCATTGCTGTGACTGTACCTGACCATGTGGTTCAAGAACCTTTGGGAATGACTTATGGGAAGAGCTTGGAAAGGTTCAGAGATGTCCCCTGAAAGAGTAGCGGTGAAACACCTTAGGGTGTTCTTAATGGGAGATTCTGGTCAGCTCAGAAGACCAGAAAATTGGTAAAAACCAGGCTCAGGTGGTTTCTTCTGGGAAGAAGGCCTGCATTGGTTGCTGGACTCCAGATTGCATGTGTTATGGCTTGGCAGAAAGTTTGTCTGCATTTTGCTCCTGTCCAGAGATTGTCTGAGACTGAGATTAAGGGTGTTGTACTAATTAATCTGGCAGAAGAAATTTCAAGCCAGTCAAATTTTGAGGTGGTGGTATGGCTATCGTTGAGGGTTTTTGGACAGATTTATGTTGAGAATCAAGAGCACAGAGTCCAACAGAATGATTTAAATTGTTGTGAGTTTGACCATAAAGGAAGCTCCAGCATACCTGTGGACTACAAAGATAGATCTGAGGAGGTCTTGATTGCTGAGAAGAAACAGGAGAATGTAAAAGATGACCTGATGGCATCACGAGAAGCAGTAAGTCTTCACACCTTGCAGCCTCAAAACTACAAACATGAAAGACTTTTCTCTGAGGAGAAAACTTCACAGCACCATGTTCCAGAATGGCAGCAGCATAGAAAATTTGTTCCTCAGAATTGGATTCAGAGTGCTGGGCAATTCAGGCACTGGACATCTACAGCCAAGAGAGAGGGAAGCTTGGCTACTGCTCCATGTGGTGCTGATTTTATGCACATGCAGAATGCAAGAGTTATGGCATTAAGAAGGCTTCCACCCTGATTTTAGAAGGCCTGGAAGACCAGGCAATGTGGCCCTGAGAGCTCAGTCTATTGAGCTGTGTGAAACCAAACATGCAGCAGAGACACCAGAAGTTTGGAAAAGCCAGGAATGTGGTTTGTCTAAAGCAAACTGCAAGGAAGGAGCAATGTGAGCCTAAAAGAGAAATCATGGGAGATACAACTACCAGAAGTGTTGTAGGGTGAAGCCACCCAAACCTTTTGGAGCTCGTAACTTGCCACAGATCACCTCAGATGTTTGCCCTGCTGGATTGTGGACTTGCTTTGGTCCCATTATTTTGTATCCCTGTTTGTAACATTTGGAATGAAAATGTTTATCTTGTAGCATTTAATGTTGGAAGTGTTTAATTTTTCATTTGTATAGGGGCTCACAGCTAAGAGTTTGCCTTACATCTTGGAGGAGACTTGGGACTTGGACTTTCAGCAATACTGAAACTATTAAGACTGGAGCAACTCTTAGAGACCACTAAATGCCTTTTGCATAACGGGTTGTGCAGAAGTCTTTGGGGGACCAGGGGCAAAATGTTATGTGTTATATTGTAATATCATATTGATAGACCTAATACTGGTTTTTAAGCATTGTTAAACTTGTGTTATAATGTTCAAATTGTGAAATGATAAGAATAAGCATGTCTTTCTATCCAGAAACCAGTTTAAAGAAATGTATCTGGTTGCTAAGTTGATAAAAGATAGATTGTAATGGTTGATACATTGTGTTGATTTGAGAAGTTTAGAAGCTTAATGAAGTGACTCAGCAGGAGGCCAGGTCCCTCATTTGGTAAGCATCCTCATCCCATTCAAGAGGAAGGCATGGAGATGTTATGAGTGCTACACTCACCCTAGGGCAGGTAGCCTGCTTACAAGATAAGGGAAGAAAAGAGGCTTGTTCTCTCATTTTTGTGCTTGTTGCTTTTGCTGTATTATACTGCCTTGAACTGTCACTCATGAGTCATGCCACCCTGCCTTTGAACCAGCCAATTATGGACTAAAACCTCCACAAATTGTAAGCTAAATAAACCTTTCTTTCTTTAACTTTGGGTGTTGGGTATTTTGTCCTAGCAATGAGAGAAAAGTAACTAGGACCAAAACACCTTTAAAAACAAAAGTAACAATATTCTAATAATTTCTTCTGAATTCACATGGAAAAGTATAATACAGTACATGTAGTCATCAGGATGTAAGTTAGAAAATATGAGCATAAATCATTGCTGGGTCATGTGGAACTTAGGGTCATTGTTTTGTTTGATTTTGAGTCATTTAGGACTGGAAATATGGAGATGAATTGATAAGATGTAGGGAGAGAAAGAGGTAGAATACAACAATAAAAGCAAACCCTTTTTCCCATGGGCTACTTGAAATTGATTAAAATTTTCCGTGCAATCTTTGATCTACCCATTAAGTTGAAACATTAACCTCTCTCTGGGAGATCAAAAGATGGAGGCAAAGTGGTCATATTTCATGATGAATACATTGACCTGGTAGAGGAAATGTCATGAGAGAATGACATTTCACTTTCAGTGTTAGGTTAGGTTGAGAAGTCAGACTGCCATTGAAAGATTACTATTAATGGCATCAGAGGACTATATAATACTTTATTTGCATGTAACTACTCAGTTTGTAATCAACCAAACAGCAAAATTTTATATTTTATTTACAACTGTATTTTTATGTTACTAGGATGAGAAAAATCTTTCAATCTTCTTTAATCCTTTTATGGTCATCCTCACCTCCATTTTAAAACCACATCTGCAAAGATTTCTACTCATGTGCTATCTCATGCATATTTTTGCCTTCATTTAGTAAAAGTTTTGATCTGTTGTATCTGAAGAATGTTTGCATCTGAAGAATATTGCACAAATCATATACATATGCATATATTCAAAGAACTTCAATATATTCTTCTAATAAAGTGTTCAACAAGTTACTTTATGTGATTCTGACCTAAGTGATCTGAATAAGTCCCCTTCAAGTAAATATTTTATATTCATTGAAATGCTACTTAATCTAACATGGACTTTTCTAAGCTTTTCTTCTTTGTTTTGTTTAACCTTAAATAACTGCTCAATTCAAACAGCTTATCAAAAAATTTATGTAATGTTATTGGAAGTATATCTTTTTGCTTTCCTTTGGATCATTCCTGAAGTTAAAGTGTTTTAGAACTAGCCATTGTTGCATGTACATGAGGGATGTGTTTTTTCTTTTCTTTTTATCTTATTTTTGTCATTAGAGCTAAACATTATTTTCTTATTGCAATTCACAAGCCATATAGTTGAAGTTTAACCATGACCTCTATGTGCATATATAAAACATTCTATTCCATTAAAAGACAAAAACCTTTCCTGAAATTTATTCTTTTTATTTGTTATTAATAATGTGCTACTAATGAAGTTTCTAATGAGAGACTATTAGAAACAGAGAAGGGAGAAACTTAAAGATAACAATGATAAAAACATTAAGCTTCTTTCCCTGGTTCCATATTCCTTCTTGATGCTGGTGACTATTGGATGAGAAACTCCATTCTTCAATTTGTTTTTCAGATACTGACATAGGATCTGTTCAGTTACTTATTAATAGCTAGTGTTCTGAAATGGAAATGCCCCCAAAGTATTGGTTAGAATAATCCAAATAAAATGAAGCATATTACCTTCATTTAGCCAATGTGAGGAGCATTTATTTTGCTTGCCATGGTAGCAAAACATGTTAATCTACTACTTTCAGACCTTAATTTAGTATATTCAGCCCATTTCAGAGCTTACCTGTCACTGAATGAAAAATTGACTTTTTGATGTCAGCATCCACATCAACAGAATGAGATGGCTTTATGGTTATAAATTTTCCAAATTGGAGAAATTGCTTTAGTTTCTTTGGTTGTTCAGCTGATGACCTAAGAAGTCAAATGCAACATGAGTGAAAGCACACATGGGTTAGAAGTTCCACTCTGGGGATCCTCAGGTACTTGGTGTGACCTTGTCTTTAAGATCTAACAGGACTGTAGGTTCAAGAAAGTTAGAAACTATATCCTTATTAGACAACAAAAAACACTTCTAACATTTAGTCCAGTATGTATAAAGTTGAAAGAATGAAGACAGAAAAAAAAATTACTGTAATCTATTTTTTTAGTTTAATTGAGTGATTTACTTATGCTACTAAAAGTCTTAAATATTCTTTTATCTAATTTATTGTCTGAAACCATTTCATATGTTTAATTTCATTATGCTTTCAGAAAGATATAACTAGCTTGGAGATATTGAACAATTCTTTAATTTCAAATTGGAAGTGTCAGATAAAAGTTTAAACTCATTTCTGGTTAATTCCAAAGGTCAGATTTTTAAGCCAGTTTTCTATAGTCTTTCCTTAAATGTTTATTGCTAATTCTTGAATTTGACCAAAGGCAATGAACTTCTCTTTTCCTCCTGCTTACTCTTTCTTTTTTCCACTCAATTCATGTTGATGCTTATGGATGTGTTCATTTAGTTTACTGGTTTTACATGATTCTAGTATAGCACACCATGGGTTAGTTTGAGTTTCCTGTTGAATATTTAATTGTTTATGATTTCTTATGATAATAAAAACTAATGCTTATATTAAAAATCACTATTGGTTATTGCATAAGAGTTTCACAAGAATATAAACCTGAGAAATTTCTGATCTTCAGTATATCCACCAGCTAATTATAACCACATTGCTTTCCAAAAGATTGGCAAAATTTATACTTGAACTAGTGGTGCATGAGAGTTAGTATTTTTTATTCTGATTTGAAGTAAACAGATATTGATAATTTTACCAATGTGGTGGATCCTGAAGAGCATTTTCTGATGATGTAACTTTACATTTCCATACCGTCTTACTTCCATATGTACATTGATCATTAAAGTTTCCTCTTTCATGAACTGTAAATCTGTTCATTTTTATTTGTTTATATTTAAAAATTCTTATACACAGATATCCCTTTGTCTCTCCTTATTTTGTAGTGTAAATGAGCACTCAGGCTCTAAACTCATGAAGATTCCTTCAACTGTCTCTTGTCTCCTTTCCTCTCTTTTTCCAATTTCTACTGGGGAACATGAGACTCACACCCACACATCAAGGTAATGGTGCTCCAGTAACATGACATTTCTAAATCTATTTTCCTATTTTAGCCACAGGCAAAGACCTATAGGCCCTGATGAGAAGATATAAAGCTTCCAACCTGAGATGTAATTCACCATAGCTAGTAAGCAAAGTGCTTTCTTCTATCTAAAAATCAATTTCTTAATTCTTAATGTGGCACCTGGTAGAGCTTCATTATTTGTCCTTATGAAATCTTAGTATATCAAGTTCACATATCTGAAGGGACTAAAATCTTTGCTGTACATTATCATCATCTACTGAAAACTCCAAAACCATACTTAGGGCTTTATAAACCTTATAAAGCTAAGTTGGTAGCATGCTAAAAATCTCTTTTCCAAGCCCTTCTACTTTTCCTGAGCATCTCTTCCTTTATAGCAGCAAAATAGTTCGCAAGCTATGGTTGGAAGTAAAACACCTGCAGTGCTTATTAAATTTTCTATTACCTGAGCTCCACCCAGGAAAAATTTAAACTACTGGGTGAGTAGGTATTGGTGATAAAAAGCTTTGGGACTTTTTAAAATTTTAAACTGATAATTATTATACATAGGAAAAATTGAAAAGTATTAATTTACATAACAATTTTTTTACAACTTGACATGAAATATTTATTCTGTGAAACAGTGCAAGTGGTTATAAGTTCCAACATACTATTTAATTAAGTGCAATAGGGTACAGTTCTGTGTAATCACTTTATGCAGTAGTTATCTAGTTCTTTGCCTTTAGTTGTTGCACAAAAAATTATAAAGACCAGCACACAAAGCATATGGACTCCAAATGGCAAATCAACCTACATGTTGAAAAATTAGAACAGTACACTTGTTTTTTTAAAATGTACTCTCTGTTGGCATCTTGAAAAAAAGTAAAAAACACAAAAATGTTGAGCTGATTTGTAGCACTAATTGTTCTCTTTTCCTCAGTGTGATTTACAATTTATGAATTCTCATTTTTGATTTAACAATGTGTTCTCTCTTTTCTCTGCATCCACACTAATTCTGTAGTACAAATTGTACAGGGCCTTTTCCTCATGTTTCCTTGTTGTTCTCCTATTGTGTCAACAAAATATGTTCTCATGGTTTCTTCTTCAAACGACTTCTTGATTATGTACTCTTTAGTCATCACAAAAAATGTTTGCACAACATTCACAAGCATACTTCTGGTTCACCTCTTTGAAGCACCACTTTTTATGTGCTAACATTTCATACTCACATCCCTTGTATTTTACAAAATACTTTGCAGACCTCTAAAATTTATCTTATTAAAATATGGTAAGAACTTTTTATTTTACAAGAAATAGTAAAAGAAAATGATCCTTTTCCAAAATCTAATGTGACATATTAGAGAAGGGAGACTGGGAAGGAACACATTTATCTTCCTCTTCATCAGTTTTCTGCTTTGGCATTAAAATTAGGGTTCAAGATGTCATCTTCTCCAGAGATGCTCAATAGTTTACTTTGTGGAGTAGTCAAGCATCAGAGAAAACGCAACATACTCTAAGGTCCTGAGTGGTGTTGATGTCACCAGAAGTGTTGAATGTGCCCAGGGACAGAGACAAACTGAAGAGCAGAAGTTGCGGTAGAATGAGGAAGCAATAGTTGAGAGGTGAATTTTTATTCATATTGAGAATAGATGCCTTATTTTCAAATATTACTTTTTTCAGATACCTTATCATTTGTTATAGTAGCTAATGGTTTGCTTTGTTTACTCATCTGGCTCTCTCTGGTGAGTGTAATGGTGCATGAAATGGTATGATGATTCCCGATCTTTAATCCTAATTCCAGACTCATCAGTGGCTCTTCTTTTATTACATTTTGTTTAAAATTGCCCCCAAAACAATACATAAGGGAAAACCTGATTGGAAAAGGAAATGGACTCTGTAGAGTTGTATGAATCACCTTCTTTGTAAATTGGACTGGCCCTCCTTGCTACCAATGCTCCCTCACCAAAACCTTGGCAGGTGTCTAGAGGCAACTCATCTTGCGTTCTGCTTCACAGAAGGCTGTCTATTAGGCTCTTCCTTCTGCTCAGTCAGACATATCAAGAGACAATGGCCTAACAGATGCTGATATTCAGTCTGGATCAGTCTGTGTTGATTTTATGCTTAGTAGTCTGAGCTAGTCACAGCCAGCTGGTTGCTGTTTGCCTTGACTGAGCAGTAGAAATACACACAACTGCAATGGCCTCTTGTGTATATACACACCCAGGTGCTGGCTGCCATAATTCTTCCATAGATTGAGAAGAGTTTCTGGATTAGTTATATATTTAAATTCTTCTTTCTTTAGGTCTTAGGATTGGCACACTGAGGGAAGAGTCAGCACCTAGTTTACAAGATGAGTATATTAAAATGAGTCTTGGGATTTGACTTTGCCATAACTGAAAAAATAGTCTAAAACAATGCTCTGTTTGCTTATTAGTTGACTCCTAATAGCAGTGAAAAGCCAGTACAGATTTTTAAAGACCCATAAGCTGCCTTTTAGGCAGAGCAGATGAATTGTTTCCTGGGCATCCAGGTGTCACGCTGTTTAGTGATTCAATATTCACAACGTGCTCCTTTATTGGTCCCAGGAGTGAAATGTTTTGACCTGGCCAGTACTGCAGGCTTGCTGTGACCTGCCCCACTTTGGAGCTAAGAAGTTGTCTGAACTCTTTAGATACCATCCTGTCTAATACTGAAGGGAAATGGGAAGTCCTTGTCAGGTTACACTTTAGCTCTTTGCTCTAAGTGATGTTCTTGTGATGATTTATGACATGCCTTAAATAATGCATTTTTAAAATTTAAGTGAAATAGCCTACCTGGCCTACAATATCCACTTTTCCCACTCTCTCTATCTTCCAACATTTTTTCCTATATACCCCCTCCTGTGAACTTCTTTTCCAACCTTGCTTCTACCTCTTTATACCTACTACAAAATTGTATTTTCCAAAGTGAGTATATTTGTTTATTCTACTTATACACATATTCCAATAGAAACATATAAAAAAGAAATTGAGGAGGCTGAAGATAATGAATTATTTATTAGACTTCCTTCTTGATTGTTATTTGATGTAACCTACATTTGTGGAATATTTAATTTCAGTCCTGGTTTAGGCAAATGTTTATATAGAGATGATTGGAGTACTGAAAGTTTTCTTAATTTACATTTTAATGAATGATTTGGATAATTTGATATACCTGTCAAATTTGTGAATATTCCTGAATATAAAGAATGGTAAATTTTTTTGATAACAGAATCAGGTTTTGAGCCAGATGTGGTGTCTGTAATCATAGCTACTCTGGAGGTTGATACAAAAGGGTTCCAAATTGGAAGATAGCCAACTTAATCAGTGGACCCTGTATCAACAGTAAGAAATGAAAAAGCCTTGAGATTTAGCTCAAAGTGATTGTCCTGAGTTCAATACCTAGTGCTCAAAAGAAAAAGGAAAAGGAGAAAAAGAAAGGGGTCAAGATTTGAACAAAATCAATGGGCTAGAATTATATGCTCCACTACTAATTCATAACTTGACAAATACAAATGTAAAAATCCTCACTTCTGAGATGAAAACACACTTCTCAGCTGAACAAATACGAATGGCAAATAAATACATCAAAAAATGTTCAGTATCATTGGTCATTAGAGAAATGCCAATTAAAACAACTCTGAGATTTCATCTCACTCCAGAAAGAATGGCCAGGATCAAGAAAACCACCAACGATAAATGCTGGAGAGGCTGTGGGGAAAAAGGAACCCTTCTTCACTGTTGGTGGGAGTGCAGACTGGTGCAACCACTGT
>RJWT010043232.1:0-11997 GCA_004365215.1 Cuniculus paca | reverse complement strand
AGGGGCACCTCGTTATCCATGGCACCACCTCTATAGTTGTTCTCCCAGTCGCTCAGCAGCTGCCTCTGAGCTGTGCCCATCTCATTATGCCCAGAGTTCCTGCTTCTTTTGTGGAAATTTAATTGCCTGCCAGACAGGGAAGCCTCTAAGCATTGTTCAGGTTTGCGAAGTCAGTGATAGTCTCCGAGATCAAAGGCTGCGGGAGGCCAGTGTCCTCCACCCCGCCTCTTCAATCAGAGTCACTTCTTTCCTCCCAATGCAGAAACCGAATTGCTCAGCATGGAAACTTGAAAGGAAGAGTGGCGAGTGGTTCCCAGCCTTCACCTGCTGATGCGTCCTTGAACCATCTTTCTCTGGAAAGGCACCGCCACTGAGAGACACCAGTGCACGATCCTTTCTAGGCTCCAGGCCTCCTTGGACATTCCTGAAAATCAACTCCAGTCTATCCTCCTCTGATATAAACCACAGTGCCAGGGCCTGGGACACACTGTGTCCTGGGTCTGCATGTGGGAAAGGAGGCTGGAAACTTCCCCATCTGTCTCACTAGGGTTCTTTTTAATTTTGAAAATGTTTATTAGTACTGTTTGCAGTACACGATTACATTCATTGTGAGGAGTTGGTATGTGTACCTTATACATCTTTGTTCTTTTTATTTCTCCTTACCCTTCCCTCCCCCACCCATCTCTTGGTCTTCTTTCTTTTTGCGAAAGATCTATCTCCCTGTTTTCTATATCTGTCTTTTATGTCTCTCTTTAAATTATTTATACTAGAGTTTCTCATATAAGAGAACCCATGCAATATGTAAACTTGTAAGTCTGTTTTATGTCACTTAACATTATGGTCTCCCAGCACATCCATTTCCCTATTAGTGGCTCAAAGTTACCATTTTTATAGCAGAGTAGTACTCCATTGTCTATAAAGACCATATTTTCTTTATCCATTCATCAGAACCTTAAATGGAATGGAAAGTATAAGCCTGTTTTGAAAACAAAAGCATCACACCCATCTACAGTTAATACTGTTCCTCTTATTACCCCTACCAGAGGTACTTGTATTTCAAAACTAAGGAATCTAGAGGAGCAGGCGGTGTTTCTTGTGGGGAAAAGCATCTCTGAAATGTTGGGAAGCAGCTCCATGTTTGAAGGGCAGGGAGGGCAGGTGTTAAGTTGCACTGAGGGCAACAGGGTTGACAGCAGAGGGTTATGACAAGGACAGCGGTCCCACTCCTAGAGGCACAGGGTCACTTTCAGCTGCTCTCCTTTCCCTCCCCTCCCATCTTCTCCTGTCTTCCTTTCTGTTCTTTCACTCTCTCCATCTTTCTCCTTTTCCCCCTGAAGTTCTACCCACCTTTTTCTGTTCCAAGAAGACTATGAGATGTATAAGTCAAGACTCTTTCTGCGAAAAAGTGATTCTATCTGGGTTAAGCACAAAAGGGACTATATTGCCTCGAGCAGCCAAAGTATGGCAGGGCACCTGGCTTCAGGCACAGCTGGATCCAGGACTGGAAGATATCATCTGCACCAGTTCTCTCCTTTACTTTTCCTCTTTTCTGCCCCCTCCAGTAGGGACCCCAAACAGGTTGGCTGAAGATCCAGCCTTGTGTCACTTGCTTTATGATCTTGAACCGGTCACCCCTTGCGCTGCACTTCCTGATTCCTTGCATCCACAGAGCTAAATAATCTCTAAGGTTCCCTCTTCTGGCTCAGACCTAGAGATTTCTAACCATGGTGTATTAGTTCCTATTGCAGCTATAACAAATTACCAAAACCAGGTGGCTTAAAATTAACCAGCTTTATAGATCAGAGGTCTAATGCAGGTCTGCAGGGCTAACATCATGGCAGGACTGTGCTCTTCCACGGGGCTCTAGGGCAGAACCCATCCCCTGGCCTTTTCTGGTGTCTAGGGGCTGCCTGTGCTCCTGGAGTCATGGAGATTGTGTCTGTGTTGGGCAGGTTTCCAGCCCTGTAACAAATACCTTACATCACCGTCTATACAGTGAAAAGTTAGTTTTGGCTCAGGGCTTCGGAGGTTGCAGCCCATGGCAAATCAGGACATCATCCAGGGGATCATGCAGTAGAGTAGAACTGCTCACCTCATGACCAAGAACAAAGAGAGAGGAAGAGGAAGGAACTGGGCACCCTACCCTTAAAGGTCATCCCCCTGCAGACCCAAGAACCTCCATTTTCCCTAGCCACCCACCTCCCCCTGAAAGGTTCTGCCATCTCCAAATAGCATCACACTGAGGACCAAGCCCTACTGCATGGGCCCAGGCAGTGAGTCACTCAAGATCCACATGAGAGCAGCTTCCCTCTTGCGCTTTCAAACTTTGCCTGGGTGAAGGTATTGGGTCCCCAGCCAGTGTGAGGTCTCTCAGTGTTAGCCAATGAGCAAGATTAATTCTTTATGCTTCTTAACCATCACATAGCACAGTCTTTGGGGGTCTTGTGTGGGTATCTTTGGGGGCTGCTATTCTGCCTTTCACAGCTAGAAACCAATGTCTTTCTGGAGGGCCTCAGGCAAGCTGTTTGTCCTCTTTAGACCTCTGTTTTTTCTATTGTGAAAGGTGGGTAATCATTGTGACCCCACCACATATGGCTGCTTTGAAACAAAGTACAGTGCTGTGCATCCAGGTGGATTAGCCAGGCCAGGCACTGCGCCTGGGGCTAACTCTCCATTCCTGGGATGTTTCTCTTGCTAGTAGCAGCAGCTCCCACCTCTCACTGAATGCTCATGCTTCCTGTGCCTTGCTCAGAAAAGCTGTGGCCCGTAATGTGCTCTTGCTCATTACAACCTCTTGCTTCTTTTCACAGAGCCTCAGGGCCCCAGGACTTGGAAGTTGGGGAATGTCACTCAGGGATGCCTACTGAGTGCAGAACAATGGCCCCTCATGGGGTCAGAGGGCCTTAGCAACCACCAGCCCTTAGTAACTGGCCAGAAGTGCCATTCACACAACAGAAACTTTAGATTAACTTGAAAATGCTCAAGTTTTTTTTTTTTTCCAGAGAATTCTTGCCCTCACAAGCAAGCCCCACCTATTCAGAGCCGCTGTTCCTGAAATTTCAAGAGCAAGTCTGTCCCAGCTCTGCTCTTCTTTCAGAGCCTCAGTTTACCCCCACAATGTGAGAGTCACACAAAATGAGCACCAAATAGTGTGGAAAAGTTTGTCCTGGTTTATCAGTACTATTTAATGTACTTGTGATTCTTGAAAGTGTCCTGGGTATGGAAAGTGCCCATTTTCTTGCCAGCCTCACTCCCATCATTCTTTCCCTCCACTCTCATCCCTCATGCTGGAAATTCTTGAATAATTCAGTGGAGGGTTTTCAGGGACCCACTCTGTGCTGCACCTGGAGCTAGGTGCTGGGGAAACTGAGGCAAGTGGGACATGGTGACTGCTCTCAGGAGCTCCCAGTCCTGGGAAGAATGTCCCTTCAGCACTCTGCAGAAGTCTAAGTTTGAGTCCAGAACATTCTTATTCTCTGCTGTCTTGCAAAATCCCAGGATGCCCTTTTAGTGATTACAGCACTCCTTAGTATCCCAGCAGCACCCCACAGCTTCGGAAGCACATTACTGCATTTCACCCTGCAGTCTCCCCATTGTGTGGATGGGGAGCAGGGGTCAGAGGCACGGAGAGTCTGCACGGCCTCACCTCAGAAAGTGACCCCTTCCCCTCATCCTAGCCTGTGAGGTGCAGACTGTCTGCCTCTCCCACGGAACCATTCTGGGAAGGGAAGGAAGCAGCATGCAGAGCGTGCTGCTTAAAAAACTGCAGCTGCAGAAACTGAGCGCTTCTGTCCTGAGCTGGGAGGAGTCTCCTGGACATCCACCTGACCATCGGCTTCTCACCTGCCAGCAGACAAGGTCTAGGGACTTCTGAACCCATTCTGGAGCCCCAGGTGCACCTCTGGGTGGAACTGGCTGCTTTGGAGCAGCGGTGTGACCTGGTGGACCTTCCAAACTGTTTCTTCACTTGTAAAATGTGGGTAACAACAGATGATTCCAAGGATGGATGAAGCAAAACACATAGCAGAAGCACCTGTCGGAGGCAGCCCAGCACACCATGCAGGAGGAAAGGCCTCTTCTCTCCTGCACAGAGCAGTTCCATGGGGCAAATCTGTCAGATCCCGTGGTGTTTCTTAAACAGTTTCCCACCCACACCCTGCCAGCACAGTGAGTCACCACCTCGCCGCACCAGGGTGGCAGTGGCGTTGAAAGGGTGTTCCCTCTCCGCTGCAGGCGGGCCCTGAGAACCCAAGCCGGGCCCCAGGAAAGCACAGCAAGGGGCCTTATGCAACTTCTGACACTGTTCAGAATCACTGTTACAGAAACCCAGAGCTTGTCCAGCCTTTGGCATCGTTCAAAGCCACGCTCACATTCACCACTTCCATTTGTCCAGGACCCTGGAGAGCTGGCCCAGCCCAAGCTTCATGTCCTGCTCCCAGCAGAAAGACAAAGGCAAGGGGCCCCTCTGAACAGGTGGACAAACTGAGACAAGCCTGAGGCCCAAAGGCCGGGACACAGGGGTGGGAGGCTCTGGGCACCAACCTCAGTGCATTGGCTACAGGGTCAGCTTTAGGAAGTGGAGACAGCAAGGGTAAAAATGATGCATTTTATTCTTTAAGTGAAACAATCATAAGTAACTGTATCCAGTTCATGGGCTGGCTCTGAATTTCTAAATATGCTACTGTAGAGTAGAAAAGCAGGTTTCTGGCAAAATACTTCTTTTCACACAACTTTGAACTGCCAGCGCAATGGATGCACGTGACTGAAGTAGTAAAGGCAAAGGTGCCGAGCTGGGGTTTGTGTTCTGTAAGCAGCAGCAACAGTGGTCACAAGTCCTGTTGAGGCTGGCACCGTCAGCCCCCTCGCACGGCACCTGGTGTGTGTGCTCACACACAGTGTGCGTGACACCACCTCCCCACCCTGACGCTGCACCACCCACTCCCTTCATTGTTCACCACTGAATTTACTGAGTGCTCCTTTGCTAGCTATGCCCACTCACCACCCTGTGAGCTCCTGATCGACCCCAGCTGAGCTCCAGGAGACCATTGCCCGGGTCAGGGAGGAAAGGACACAGCAGGAGTGATGGGAAGTAAGAGGTCCACACGCATTCCCACAGTTGCGGTCCTGTCTGAGCCTCAGACCCACCAGCCCCAAGCCAGGGAAAGTCCAGACTGCACCATTCAGCCACAGGAGTAGCCAGCCTGGCTGGGTGTGCGCCACAGTGCAAGCACCTTCCATCTCTCCCCGAGAAATCGCAACTGTTCCTCCTTTGCTTTCACCATGACCTCGCCTGGCATGGTCGTTTCCCACTATTTAAAACTCTTCTGCCACTGACTCCACGGACTTTGAGGTAACACTCCTCCTCTCCATCAGGAGGGGAGCACAGGTTGCAGGATCCAGAGTGGGTACATGGAGTGTGATGTCCCTTGGAATGGCTTGTGCAACCCAGGGCTAGTGCCCCTGCTAGATGACATCGGAGCAAAGCGCTGAGAACAGGTCCTCGGGGCAAAGGACTTGATACCGTGCCTCAGATTCCACAAGATCATTTGAATAATTACTACATGGGGAAACTAGCCATTTGGAGTTATCTTTAAATTACGATCCATTTTATTTTTGTGTTCAATAGGGAAAAAAAAGCAGAAGAAATAATAAAAATGTGTTATGTAGCTAATCTCGAGGAAACGGAGAAAAAAATTTCCTGGCAAGGTAGAATACTTTATGTTCCAACACGGTCCTGATTCCGTAGTAGAAAGTTCTGACTCATGTCTGCTGTTTACTCAAGTGCTAAGTTTCAGAAAGTGAAAACATCTTATCAGCTGCCCATTGTAATAAGCTGGCTCCTTTCACGTTCGCCTCAGCACTCGGGCTGCTCTACCTGGAGACTTCACAGGCTCCGTTCTCAAGAGGCTCCCTTGGGTTGAGTTCCCAAGACCTTTCTTGGGATGGAGGTGACTGTTATTGTGGATTTCTTGGGGTCCTTGGAGAATGTGATCCGGATCCTGTAGCAGGGCGTTAGCAACCAGGGCAGGTCCTTCCTGTGTGGCTTAAGAAGGGCACTGAACGCTGGCTGCCTCCCTGACGCCCAGCCTCATGGTGCTAGGTCAGCTGCCTTCCTCCTCATCCCATTCCTCGTGCTGTGCTTCGCCACCACGCTGTGCCACCTGCATACTCATGTCTCTCCCTGGCCCCAAGAGCTCCCTGAGAGCAGGGTCTCTGCCCGTTCCTGTGTCCCAGCACCCAGCATAGTAAGAAGCAGAGGGCAGGGTTTGGAGTTGGTGGGAAAGAGAAAGAAGGAAGGAGAGAGAAAGGATGGGGGGGTGCAAACTTAGAGCTGGACAAGGCGTCCAGGTGAGATGAAGATGGCAGGTGTGAAGTAGACCGACCCACGCACTGCTGGCAATGCAGAGCTCAGATCTGTGGAGTCATGATCAGGGCAATGGTGAGGATATGTCTGTGCCTTTAAACAAAGATTGGAGAATAGTCCCTGATACCTATTAAACGCATGGTGTGTGGTGGCCTTGGGCACCTTCCAGCACCAGTGTGTGACACAAAACATATTTGTGGGACATCTGCTCCTGTGTGGTTTATGCCTGGATGCCCCTTCCCCAAACCTCATGTGCTCAGGGGCCGGGCTTGTGGATGATGTTTGGATTAGGGGGTGCTACAGCTGACTTGGTGTTAGGAGGTGGGTCTGGGGAGAAGACGAGGGTCACTGAGCATGCCTTGGAAAGGTCCATCTCCCACCCTGACTTTACCTTCACTCTCTGCTTCCTGTCCACCATGAGGTGAGAAGCTTTCCTATACCAAGGCCCTTCTGCCACACCAAGTACCATGCATGGACTGAAATGTCTACATCCTGAGCCAACATAAGCCTTTCCTTTATGTTGTGCGTGTTGGGTATTTTGTCCCAGCACTGAGGAAAGTGACAGGTCCTTAGACCCTGTCACCACTCTATAAGCAGCAGCCTGGTCCTACACAGTCCCAGGCACTGTGGTACAGCCACAAGCTTGACCACTCAGGGCATGGCCACCCAGCATCCGCGGCCCTCCAGGCCTCGCAAGATGAGTGACAGCTGCCTCGGGGCAGTGCCCAGAGCCCTGGGGACCCTGACGCCATGTCATCTGCCCGGGGCACACATTGAAGACACGAGCCTGGACTCCTTGTCCAGTGCTCTCTCCAGCTGCCTTGGAAGTGGTGCCACTTTGGGAGGGCACTGGGCTGGCAACCTTCCTGCCAAGGGGCCCAGGGGTTGTTTTCTGAAACACAGGAAATGCGTTCAGCAGATACTCAAAGTGACATTCATCCCCAGGGGAGATTCGCTCCTCTTTGGCACAAGATGATTTTGCCTTGCAAGGAAGGAGCCTGAGCTTTCCTGGGAGAGGGCTTGCAAAGTCCATGCCTACAGTGTCCCTGGAGACAGAGTTCAGAAATTTCACAGAACATGTGATTGGGAACAGGCTCCTGCTTCCCTGCCAGCCATGTGGCCTTGGACCACTCGTTGTCCCTCCCTGGTCTGCGTTCTCCTCGGAGCAGTGGAGACGGGAATGAAATGATGGGGGAGGGATGCTTGGGGCACCGTCAGCCCCCACACCTTGTGGGCAGGGAGCCATTTGCTGTTCCCGATGTTGATTAGGTTAGGAAAGACCAAGTGTGGAACATGTGATTGGGAACTCCTGTCTCTAAGACGCCTCTGCCCCCCTCAGTGGTGGTGGAATCTGCACCCCAGAAGATGGTGTGAGAATACCTGAAAGGACTCACAGTCACCAACCTTTGTAGTGGGGAAACCGAGGCCAAGAGGAAAGGACAGGCCCACCCTATACGAAGTCTGCTGGCTTCCAGCCACTGCTCTTCCTGTCATCTTCCAAGAGCTGGGCCCACTCTGTGCCCTCTGCATCCGCCTCTTCCCTCCTGACACCCACACGACCGCTAGGCCAGCCAGGGGAGTGTGCGAGACAGCCAGGCCTCTCACTGCTCGGTTCACAGCTACCAGGCTGCTCCACCTCTGCAGCAAGACAACGCTCCGCCTCGGAGCTGGTTATGCAGCAGACGGCACAGCAGAACTGAGCCTTGGGGGCTGTTTTTCACTTGAACAGGTCACTGTGCCAGCACATGGTGCTCGCTGGTGGAGACAGCAGATCTGGCATCTGCCGCATGGTGTCAGGAGCCCCGTGGCCTGAGTGCGAATCCCATCTTGTCGCCCCTGGCAGTGGCCCCTGACTAGTTTCTTCCTCTGGGAGACTTGGTCTTTCCAACTGTAAGGTCAGCAGGTCTCACCTCACCATTTCGACAGCAGGTGACCCTCAGTGGGGGAGACACAGACATGGGGTGGGTCTTTAGGAGCTGATTTCTACCACTGGAGAAGGTAAAGGATGGGATAGTCTGGAACTCAGAAAACAGAAAAGGCCATGAAAGCCCTAATTGGTGTCTGGGATGGAGCTGTTCCAGGTGCAAACCCTCCCCCCCCAACCCCTGTCATACCAGCTGAGTGGCCCCACCTGGCTGCAGAGCTCGTGGTGGGAGCAGGGCCAGGCAAGGTCATTTAAAGAACCTCAGAGCTGGCCCCTTCCCCCACCCGAGTTGGCAGCCCTGGATAGAGGGGCTGGTGGGGCAGAGCCCAGGACAGGGGAGGTCTGGGCTGAGGTAGGAAGCAGAGACTCACTGGCACCAGTCAGGGGGCAGAAGCTGAAGGCAGGGAGGAAAGGAATGCACCTCAGCCTGTTTCCCTCCTTCTCTTGCCCCTGGCCAAATCCAGTTTGTGGGGGCTTATCAGACACTGAACCCCTCTCTGGGGACCAGCTGAGGGGAGGGGCTGTGTGGGTGCTGGGAATAGGAGAGTCCCACATGGGACACTGCACAAGCTGGTCCTCCAGTGCCTAAGCCCTGTGTGCCTACAGGCTTTCCTGTGTCACCAGCAGGGAAACATAAGCTCTATGGGAAGAGTCAATCCACCCACCATGCTGCTTTGTGGGGAACACTGTATCACTCAGCATTGCCCTGTTCTGCAATAGATGCATAATATTTTAGCCTATCCCTGCTCAGTAATTATCTTAGCTACTTTTCTCTCCTTGCTGGGAGAGAAAATTCAGCCAAATATATAGCCAAATACCCAACACCCAAAATTAAAGAAGAAAAGGTTTATTTAGCTCACAGTTTGTGGAGGTTTCAGTCCATCATCAGCTGGCTCCAAAGCAGGGTGGAATGGCACAAGAGTGACACTTCAAGGTGGCAGAAGTCAGTAAAAGCAACAGGAGCAAAAGGGGGAAGAGCAAGCCTCTTTTCCTCCCTTATATTGTAAGCAGGCTACCCCCCCCCTCCCTGGGTGGGTGTAGTACTGAATCTCTGTGCCCTCTTCTTGCACAGGATGACAGTGTTTACAAAGTGAGGACCCTGGCCCCCTGCTGAGTCCCTTAGCTAAACTTCTAAACTTTTCAAGCTGATACAATGTATCAACCGTTGCAGAAATGTAATTTACCTAACTAATTCTCCAAGACTGGGCATTTACATTGCTTCCTGACTATTGCTGATTTCAAAAAACAACAGAAGATGAACATCTTTGTGACTATTGACTATATTTGCAATTATTGCCATTAGAAAGGGTTCTTAAAAAGTGAAATTACTGGGTCAGAAACTGCCAATTTTTTCCTTTGTTTTTAATAGCATACTTATGTATAACAAAAGAAATTATTCACATGTAAGTTGATTTAATAATACAATGTATACTGTGAGCCTCCCCAACCCAGTAAAGAGTGTGTCACTAATAATTTGCTGTTAAGATTTCTGTCCCATTCCAATATCCTGCCTCTTGCAAAGAAAACAACCAGACCCTTTTTTAAACACAAAGTAAAACCAGTTTTGACTCGTGATTATGTTCATACCACATATTTTTAGTTTTCCTCTTGTAGTCCTGGAAAATGGCAGCGTACCCTATGTAGCCTCCTGAGGCTGGCTTCGTCCAGACAGGATAATGTTTCTCAGCTGGCCATGTGGCTGACAGACGTGTTCACTGCCATATAGTAGTTCTTGGCATGAGGAAATCACAGTCTGCAGATCCCACCCTTTCACTGGGGAATCAAAGGATTCTCTCCAGGGTATGTCTTCTTCCAGCGATTTTACTGAGAACATTCTTGGCCATGGGGCCTTCTTCATTTAGGAAAGGAGCAAAAGGGATTGGGGCAGACTCAAGAGCTGAGTTCGCACAAGTCTGAGGAGAGCCCTCAGCAGCTGCAAGCGGCCATGATGTTAAAGGAGGACTTCAAGGAGCACCATTCTGTGAGCCAGGCCGAGCTAGCATGCACTGTCCTGGGGCCTGGTCACCGAGGGCAGTGATGGGGAGATGAGCAGCACCCTTTCCTGGGCACGCTTCAAGGAGGCAGGAGCACGAGTTGTGAAGGGAGCCCAAGCTCAGGCTCAGTGCATGGCTGTCTAAGCCCCCAGCATGTGGGACCTGTGCTATAGTGGTGCCGGCAGACATAGGAGGTCTGGCGCAAGAACTCCCGGCCAGGGGAGCAGACTCGCCCACTGGGCACCCCCTCAGTCTTCCAGGCCACATCATGGCAGGAGATCCTGTTAGGGATGGCCATGTCTATAGGTGAGGATCCCCTCCAGCCTCCCAACTGTCTGCTCAGCTCTGAGCAGAGGTAACTCTTCCAGCTCTGGGCAATAGGATCTACCAACCACAAGGCGTCCTGCGGTTTTCTTTGCCTTTCTTTGCCGTGGTTGTCTGTCTGTGGGAACTGGCATTCATTTTCTATTGCTAGTAGTGATAAGAATTTCCTTTTTAATAAATGTGCTTAAGTTTCAATCAAGCAAGTTAAAGAACTATGAAGTCAGTAGAAAGACAGTGTCATTGTAACCATCATATTCTGTTAACTGTGGTTTGGGAAATGCTGAGCTTGATCTGCTGTTCTCAAACTTTTGTCTCATGACGTTTGGGAATTTTGTCTCACTCTTCAAAATCATTGAGGCCCCCCAAGAGTGTTGCTTGTGTGGGTTATATCTCTCCATAATCACCTTCTTAGAAATTAAAACTGAAATTTTATTAATAATAACTGAGTTCTCATCTGTATCTCTGTATCTGCCTCCAATCCGTGGTAATATCATGTTGTGGTGTGGGGTTGATGTGTATGAAGTCCAGCCTTGCATAGATACATGAAAAGGAGGAAGAAGGAGGAGGATTTTCATGGCCTGTACAGATAGATCATCAGATATCCTTTCATACTACGGCTAAATTCAGCAAGGGCCGTTTGCGTTCGCTAGGGCTGTCATAACCAAGCGCAGAACCCCTGAGTGGGAAGCTGAAACCACAATTTATTTCCTCACAGTTCTGGAAGCTGAAAGTCCAAGATCGAGGTGCCTGCAAGTCTGGTTGCTCCTGAGGCCTCTTCACCTGGAAGACAGGTATAATGGAAGACAGGTACTTCCATGTCCTCACACAGTCTTCATACCTACCCATCCCTGCTCTCTCTGAAGGTTCAAATTTCCTCTCCTTAAATGGACCCTGTGGCCTCATTTTCCCTCACCACTTTTTAAAGGTTCCTGTCTTCAAATAAGGTCACATTCTAAGGTACTGGGTGTTTGAGATGCAGCGTATGAAATAGGAGGGACGCAGCTCAGCCCATAGCAGATAGTATCTTAAATTGTATTTTGATGGGGAATGTGAAGATATTCCAATGAACTTTCCATACTACAGGTTGAATATCCCATATCTAAAATGTTTGGGACAAAATGTGTTTCAAATTTTGGAGATTTTCAGGTTTGGAGATATTTGCATAAACTTTATCAGTTTAGCACACTTGATCCAAAGATCTGGAATCCTAAATGCTCTGACATCTGAAATGAGCATTGTATCTACTCAGAAATTTTCAAAATTCAAAGCATTTGGATTTCAGATTGTTATATTAGGTATCGGGGACCTGGCCAAGATCCCCAACTGCCTGTATGAGGGGTACGGTGCAAGGATGAAATAAGAAACAGAGATAAATTTAGTAATGCATGATG
>RJWT010043231.1:0-12002 GCA_004365215.1 Cuniculus paca | reverse complement strand
CAGAATCTGCCAGCCCCAGGAGGATGAAGTCAGGCGCATTGGTGTAGTTCCATCTATCCATAGTGTAATGCTGCAAATTGTTGAGAAAACAAAGGTGATATTTAGCTTAAGAGACTGAAAACAAGATTAGTTTGTATTACTGCCCTAGTGTTTACTATAAGTAGTTTACCATTTCTAAGAATTGAAATCATTTTACTGAACATGAGCAAAGAAATTTAAGTGTCATTAAAGAAGGATATGGGTATATATGGACGTTTTTCTTCTGATATAATAAAAGTGATACCCTCTGTAATTGGCTGAATATGACACTACCCTAAGTAGCTTCCTTTATTAACACATTGAATTCGCATATATTTTTTATGATATAGTACCTATCATATACATAGTTTTAGACCATAAGTAGAGCACAGAGAAGAACTGTGCAATCAGAGCATTTGTTTCTTATCATTAGAATTCTGCAAAGCTATATCCCTCTGGGAGAGAGCTAACAATTCTGTATCCCTGATTATAACTTGTTTTAGCTAACCTGAGAAATGATACATAATATAATCTAGTCTATATAACTTCTGATTATTTTTATACTCATTTAGTTTCCAATGCTATTTGGTATTAATTGTAAATTAATTTCAGCTTTTAGTAAACTGAGGTGAGGCACATAAATAGTACATAACAGATATAATATTAGATTCCTGAATATATCATAACCAAGAGGGTGAAATAACTTTCTAGCATTAATATAATTTTAGACATAGGCTGCTGTTCCATGTTCCTGTGGCAGGTAGTTTATGCCCTTGGACTCAGGAAGCTGCAGTTCTCTAAAGAAAAAAAAAATAAAGTAAACATTAAAGTTACATTTTTGCAGTTTTGCTTACAGTTCTATCATCTCTATTTCTGATTTTAATATACTAATATTACTTTCAAAAGTTTTAAATGTCTATCAAATGATCCTTATATGGTTTTGTCTTTTTTTAATACACTCCAATTTTGAAAACAGTTGGCAAAAAATTCTTGCTATACCATCTCTCTATAAATATGAAAATTTTAAGTTTTTTTCTGAGTGAAAATATGATAATACATGTAAGGAGTTGAGGCTTTCTGTCATATATGTTTTCCTTAATGTGAAATATTTTATATGTTTTGATATAAGTCAATTTTACATTTTTGTGCATTCTTTTTTTAATTAAATTACTCAAGGAGATATGCTTAGGTCTTGATCAAATGGTTACTTTCTCAACGAGTCTTCTCTGAAAATTGTCCCAGCAAGCAAGTGCGAATTTAACCAGAGCAATGTGTCCCTTGCTTCCTAGACTGGAAATTCCATGGTGCCCCATATAATGAGCACTCAGGTACTGCAGCATTTTGTTCTCCTCTGCGCCCAGTGTCTAAGAATGAACACTTGGCATAATTCCAAGGAGAAAGGTTCTAAGTGTAAATTAACAAAATGTTTTCCCCTTTTCCCTAGAAGAGTCCATAAAAAAGAGCATAAACACATTCTCTCATGGTACTCTAAATTATAACTAAACTTTGTTTATTTACTTTTAAATTTGACACATAGTTATTTAAATCTGCAGATAATAATGCTCACACTCAAATCCGATCTGTCATGATTGCTTTTAGTTTTTTGTTTTTCTGTTGTTGTTTTGAACAGTGAGCATAGATGGAATTTCCAGACATATATTTATTTTGTAACTGATCCTATCATGGGTGGAATGATAAAAATTTTCATTAGGAAATATTTCGTAAATAAAATAATGATTCTAAAGATATGGGGCCTATGATATAGGGATGATTTAGGATCTTCAACTAATCCAAGAAATGTAAGGGAAATATAACTCTCATCCTGCTACATATCAGACATGCTGAGCTTGCATTCTGTAAAATTAAAGACTTTTCATCACAGTGGAGATTAGGGGTAGGAAATAATTATTGAGAGCAAGATAGCTTCTGTCTAACAGAGAAAAAAAGGCATCCTGAATGGGTAGACAGGGACCTTCTTTCTCAAGGGAGTTTTGTAGACTAAACCATGAGGTTAGAGAGGTGTATGAAATCACATGAGTTACAGACCAAAAGAGACCACAAAGCTTGAGTGAGGGCAACATGGCATGAAATTTGTTGTGCCTGGGTGCAGGCAGACAGAGGGCAAAAAGGCCATTTTTAGGAGACAAAGAGAAGTGTGCTTCTTTATAGGACTTGAAAGAAGGCAAAGGACATTAGGTGGGAAATTCTTCATAAATGTCAATGTTCAAAAGTTTTCTAAATTTCTGCTGACATAGTAGGAAAAGTCCTGGGAGTGTTCAGTGTAAATGCATACATGTTTTCAGATGCCCTAGTCCATGATAACTTTTGTTTTCTGTGTTAATTCTTCTTTACGACATCCTGTCATGTGTTTGCTGAGGGCAGCACTTACTTGGAGTTGCAGTTTTTTCTGAGAGCAATTGTGACTGATAAAAAATATTTGAGTGCTGGGAAAGTTTTGCCCAAGTCAAGCCTGGCATTCCTGTGGTATTTATTTTTTATTATAAATCAAAGGGAAAAGGAAGAAGAGAAAGGGAGAGGACATCATTTCTCAGGATTGCTTCCTTTGGGACAAATGGGCTGAGTGGGTAACTGAATGGGAAGGAAGTCTTAGGAAATTGTTTCATATCAGGGAGAGGAGAGGAGCAAAAACTTCCGATTACTGATTGTTTGATCTTGTAAGAACTGTGACAGGAATCCGAAAAAATGGGTCCCAATAAGTGAAGGAGGATTATACCTACCAGCGGCCCTGCTAAGGGAAGGAGTCATGAGGCCCACCTCAAGGGCTTGTAAGAAGGGCTGCAGAGAGGAAGACCATCCACCTATTGTATGAGGTGGAAGATGGATAGGTGGAAGGGGAATAAATCACAGGTGAGGCAGTGGCTGAAATTGTGGGCGCTGTCTCTGAGACTCCGTGGCAGGACAGTCCAGGTCAGCCTCTGGGAATGGTGAGTGTCAAGGCCCATTCAGGTAAAGAAAAAGAGAGGCTGTGAGGAGGAATGTGAAAGAATAGTCAAGAAATCACCCTTTAAATCCAGGACTGCGTAATGGGTACTAGATGGTGGGGATGGAAGATATAAGGGGGAGGGGTTGGGCACCGCAGAATGGATAGAAAGGACTATGTGGTTGATAGGGCTGAGGTCCTGAACTGATCTGTACCTGTCATCTGTCTTCTGAATCGGGAGAAGGGAAGTGCTATACGGAGAGTTGCGAGGGACCAGAAGACTGTGTGGTGGCAGATGGGAGATAATTGGTTTTAGTCTCTTTAGAGTCTGGGCAGGGACAGGACATTGGCACTGGGAGGGATAGGAGTGATCTGGCATCAATGGGATGGGAGAGGGGTTTGACTGAGGGCCAGGGAAAGAGAGGAGGAGTCCCAGAGCCTAGGATTGACATCTGGGGCGGAAATGAGGGTTTGGAGCAAGGTGGAGATGGAGAGAAGAGTGCAGTGAGAGAAGCAGGGCGAACATTAGGAATGGTTGAGAGCGGCAGACAGTTTGGTTGGGATTGTTGTCTGAGCAGAGGACTGAGACACGTAGGGATGATCAGAAAAGATGTGAGAACAGGTCTTGACTTTGGAGGAGTTTTTAAAAGCCTAGAAACTTTCTCATTAATTCTCACAGCTGCAATTGAGGCCAAAGAGGTTGGTCCTTGGAAGGAAGTAGAGGGGCAGGCCTCATTGTCTATTAAGAATGGAATGGACTCAGCCTCCTCTGTAAGAGTTACCTGGAGTTTGCCATCTGACATGTTCCAGGAGGCTTCTGAAGCCTGTGTGCAGCTTCAGTTTTCATTGACCAAGACAAGAAAGTCTGGGAAGGAGCTGGTTGGAGGTCCCTGGGGACCTTTAGAAAAAGTTGTAATTGATTTGAGCTGTAAGGGTCATGTTTAAAGAAGGAAGTATGGATAAAAAGACCAATCATCAAGAGACCTATGCCATTATCATTTGTAATTTTTGAGAGAGAATAGAAAGTTCAATTGAAAACTTCTGTGCTTTTCAAGCTCCCAGGTTGAACTTATACTCGTCATTAGCAGCCATGATTTATAAATCAGTAAAGGAATGTCTATCGGTTTCTATGCGAATATGAAAGAAGACAGACTGAACTGATGGGAGGGGTCCTGCAGGTTGTTTAGGTAACATTGATCTAATGGGAAGTAAGTCATGTGGTGAGCAGGCTGCAAAGATCAAACACCTTTCAGGTGGGTGAAGATCTGGGGGTCTTGGTTTTCTATGGAGGTGACTGATATCTCTCTTAACTTCATTAGACCAGGTGTTATCATCAATCTCATTCCTTGGAGAGTATGGAGGCCTGGTCTTTTTTTTTGTTTTGTTTTTTGTTTTTGTTACCTTGAGCCCTCAAACTAATGTGTCTCTGGCTACAGTTGTGTGTGTTGCTTTCTGGATGGTCCAGTCTTACCTGGTTGCACACAATATTTTTACTCAATTTCGATGTCTATAGTGTTTCCCCCACTTAAGTGGTATCTCTAACTGCCATGATGGGCAGAGCATGGTGACCATTCTGGTTTCTTAAGGCTGTAGAGGATAGGCAATGCCAGTGGCAGTTAGAGACACTCTCTAGTGGGTGTATCCAAAAGACCCTCAGGAGAAGTCAGGTGTTTTGTCTTGGGTAGGTACGTAGATTTATGTATGGCGGAGACATGGCCAAATAAACATTCATGGGGCAAACAATAACATCAACAAGACTATTATAGATACAATCAACAAATATGTCTACTAGGAAGGCCCAGAATAGTCTTCCACAAAGATGATAAGAAATTCTAGGGAATGTCAAAATCTAACATGGCCTTAATCTGTCATCTAATATCTTAAGTAGTCCCTGAGGTATTGGCTGGAGGATCAGGGATCTATAGATTGCATTTAGCTTTTCCAATAGTACAAGTACCTTCTCGTGCTGTTGTTAGAATGTCTGATGCCATCCCATTTTGGAGGACAGCTTGTCTTACTAATTTTGTTTTTGTTTAGGAGAGAGACTAGTAAAGGTTTCTTCTAGAGTGAACATCTGCTACGGTGGAGGGCACATAGATTGATAAGAAAAGTTTTTCTCTTTTACTTATACTTTTATGGTGAATGTTTAGGAGCAAGTTAAAATGAGACCAGTCTTAATTAAATTTGAGCTCTTGCTGTTTATCAAGGTGAGGTAAGCCCCTTCAGGCATAACTCTTAGAACCACGTACAGACCCTCTCAGCTCCTCTGCCAGTGTCACCTGCCAGTATAGGTCACAGTCTTTTGCTTGACAGTGGCACTTGCTGAGAAAGCATGAGAGACTTTCTTGTCTTGGTGATCCTTCTTTTGCACACTCACAGGGTACATTTTTTGATCTCTGTCCTCTCAGGCCCAGCACTCTCTACTCAGGAGTTTGGGTGACTCGCTAAGGTTTTAGGATCCTATAGAAAAGGTACTCTCATAGGCAGCTTCCCTAACAGTGGCTGTCGGAGTAGCAACTATTTGTTTTAGCATTGATTAAGGGTCAGATAAAAATCTGAATGCAACAGATGAAATTTTATTAAAAGACCATTTTTAAGTATATTAATGTCCACTAGATGGCACACTTAACACTGCAAATTTTTTTTTTTTTTGGTAAAAGAAGGCAAGTCAAAAAAAGTCAAAGGAGTATAAAGACAGCATGTGTAAAAAAGAAATACAAAACCATGTCCATGAGAGTAAAACATCTCTTCAAAGAAGTCTCGTAATCATTTAAAGAAAAGGATATAAACGCAAGGCATAGAGTGATTTACAAAAGGCACAAGCTATGCAAAACAAGAATGATAATTATGATTACCTAGTGTAATTCAGCAACCAAGAAATAAAAGCAAACTCTTATCTCCTGTTTATTATTTCTTATTGTGCAAAATGGAAAAATCAGAAGTAATCGTGTTCTCATCCCTCAGTGCCGCTGCCTAGAGGGCAGCCTGGATGTGGCTGAGACAGGAGAATTCCAAGTGTGAGACCAGGTCTAGTAAGGGGGAGGGGTCCTGCGCTGGGGATGCAGCTCAGTACTAAGGTCTGGGTCAGTCCCCAGTACTGCAAAATGGAACAACACAAAACACAAAGCAAATGACGAAAAACTGCTAAAATACACACAGGTACTCAGTTCCTTAGTGTAAGTTCCAGAGATTTGCGGCCAAACGCTGCACTCATGGTTAGTAGTACTGTGCTGCACATTTGAAATATTAAGGGTGTGGGATTTATATGAAGCATAATGAATCAATTTAATAATCAAACATGAAATCCCAAGAAGAGCTTCCATCAGTAAGAACCTTGGAAACCCGAGAAGAATCCAAGGGATCCAGGCAAAGCGGTCACTCTTCCTGTGAGCCTTTGACAAGAGCCATGCAGAGAGGAAAAGCACACAGCGATGGAAAACAGATTCCCGGAGCACAGGCAGGGGAAGGAGGGGGGAAATGCTTCACGTGTCATTGTGCTGATGGAAAAGTTTCAGCACATTTATTTATTTAACTTTAAGTATTAAAATTTTGAGAGATTTAAAAAAAAACTGTGTGGTGTGTAAATACCTAAGGAACCGTACTCACGCGGAAATTAGAACTGAATCCCCGCAGTTTCGATGCCTAGCTTAATAGATGCAATTTGGTAGACAAGGTGGTCACTCAGTGTTGTGAATGTAGTGAGCACCATTAAATCCTTAATTTTTATATTGACTTATTTCTATTAACTCATTTGTTTATTTATTTATTGAGTCACGGTTTTGCTATGCATTCCAGGCTATGCATTCTAGTTGCCCAAGCCGATCTCAAAATTGTTCCATCTTCCTGTTTTGCCTGGTGGTGCTGGGATTACAGGACTGTGCTGCTACATCTGGTTTAAATTATTGCTTTAAAAACAAAGATTGTAGTTTTATGCAGCATGAATTTTACATGAACACATTTATTTAAATACGATTTAAATTTGATTTTGCATGCTTGTTTTCTGTGTGACATGCCATTTTTATTAAGATCACAATGTTATATTTTGCTGATACTTATGCTTATTCTTGATAATTCATTTTTTCTATTACATGTAATACAGTAAGTATCTTTTAAATTACATTTGGCTATCTCTTAGATTCCATGATATACTCAAAATATTTCATAATTTCAAATTATCCAATTTAACAAATATATCATTAATTCTAGTAAACATTGATAGCATTACTTTGCAGGTTCCAAAATGAAAGAAAGCTTGTTTTCAATAATCAGTACTAAATAAGCTTTCAACTGACTTTGTATGTACATTCACATGTCATTTGTGTATTTATTTTTACATCAAAAATCTAATTTAAAACAATTGAATTTCTTTATACACTCTTCCTCTACTGGGGAATACAGATACTGATCCAAATTAGCTTTCTCCATTTGAGGTAAAAACGGTCTCATGTGAACTCATGTACTCATCAAAAAATATGGCAAAAAATGAGACATGCATAAAAACTTCTCATGGTACACTATGCCTTATTATACAAATTTCTTTTGTCTGTTCTTCAGTTTTGCTTCTTCTGTGCTTATTCTTTTGATTGAGACTTATTCTTTGATATGAACTTTTCAGATATTTACAAGTTATTTTCTAAAAGGTCTGTTATTGTTATAGCCATACCAATGTTGTGGAAATATTTTCATTTCTTTCTCCTTACTATCATTTTGGAGTTACAAACTTTTAAATTTTTGTCCTTAGCCAAATTTATTTTTTAAAAAAGGAAAGAAAAACTGAAATTCATGCAATAACAGATGAAAATGGTGAAATCACTACAGATACTGTGGAAATACAGATCATTAATACCTACTTCAAAAACTTTTACTCTCACAGAATAAATGGACAGATTGCTATAAACATATGAATTGCCAAAACTGGATCAAGACAATATAAAACTTCTAAATAACCCAATTTCAATTAATAAATTTGAAAGTGTAATTAGAAACTAACCAACAAAAAGAAGTCCAGGTTCTAATGGAATCACAGCTGAATTCTACAAGAAATTCAGAGAAGACTTAATGCCAACACTCCTCAAACTCTTCAATGAAACTGAACATGAAACAAGTCTCCCTAACTCATTCTTGGAAGCAAGTACTACCCTGATACCAAAACCAGGGAAAGACTCAACCAAAGAAGAGAATTACAGGCCAATCTCCTTAATGAATATAGATGGAAAAATCCTCAATGAAATTCTGGCAAACAGAATGCAGCGAATTATCATGAAGATTATACATCATGACCAAGTGGGATTCATTCCAGGAATGCAAGGATGGTTCAACATACACAAATCAATAATAATACACCACATTAGCAGAGCCAAAGACAAGAATCACATGATCATCTCAAAAAATCCATAAAAAGTTTTTAATAAAGTCCAACATTCATGCATGATAAAAATGCTACAGAAAATTGGAATATATGATCTTTATCTAATCTGATACAAGCCATATATGATAAACCAAGAGCTAACATCTTACTAAATGGACAAAAACTGAAAGCTTTCAACTTAAAATCAGGAGCAATTCAACTTAAAATCAGTAGTATGTTATTACCTCTACTATTTCTTATAGTTTTGGAAACATTAGCCAGAGCAATTAGCCAAGAAAGAGAAATAAAAGAAATAAGGATAGGAAAAGAAGAAGTTAAATTATCATTTTTTGCATCATGATGACACGGTACTCTACACAGAAGATCACAAAAACTCCACTGAAAGACTTCTAGATCTAATAAACAAATTCAGTAATGTAGCTGTATACAAGGTCAACACTCAAAAATCAATAGCATTCCTGTACACAACAAACTCACTGAGAGAGAAATATAGAAAACCATGCCATTCACAATAGCACCCCCCAAAACTGAAATACGTAAGAAACAACCTAATAAAGGAAGTAGAAGATCTATACATTAAAAATTACAGTACTTTGAAAAAAGTAATAGAATAGGATTTCAGAAAATGAAAAGATGTCCCTTTTTCATGGATAGGAAGAATGAACATTGTGAAAATGACCATACTCCAAAAATTATTATATAGATTTAACATTCTTCCAATAAAAATACCTTTAATGTACCTCACAGAATTAGAGAAATCATTCCTAAAATTCATCTGGAACCAGAAGAGACCTAGAAGAGCAAAGGTCATCCTGGGCAACAAAGACAAGGCAAGAGGCATCACAGTTCCTGACTGGAAATTATACTACAAAGCTACTGTGATAAAATCAACATGGTACTGGAATAAAAACAGACCTGAAGATAATGGAGTAGATTAGAAGACTAGAAGACACAGCCACAACTACAAACACACTCATCCACCTTATCTTTGACAAAGGGGCTTAACATGTTCTCAGGAAAGAAGACAGCCTCTTTAATAAATAGTGCTGGAAAAAATGGATTTCCATACACCAAAAACTAAAATTAGACCCATATCTATCACCATATACTAAACTAAAGTCAAAATGGATCAAAGATCTAAATATTAAAACAGCAACACTAAATCTGCTAGAAGTCAAAGTAGGTAAAAATCTTGAAGCCATGGGGTAGACAAAGAGTTTGTGAACAAAAACCAAGCTGCACGGAAAATGCTTCCCAGAATCAACAACTGGGATCTCGTCTTATTAAAAAGTTTTTACATGTCAAAAAAAATCACTAACAGGATGAAAAGAAAACCCATGAATTGGACAAAAATCTTAGCCTATAAGTCATTGTCCCATTTGGCTGAATGCATAAACTTAGTAGAAGTTTGTAAATTATTTGGAAAAATGTCTATCAGTGCTAAACTTCTACCAGAAGAATGGAGCTGTTCACTTCCTCACCACTACGCTTCAGTTTTCAGTTTTTAAATTTGTACCAATTTTATGACTTTAGCAGCATTTAATGTGAATCTATATTTCAAATATTTAGGATTTTCTTAAAGTACAGACATGAACTTTGAGAGATTTGTTTACCTAGAATTTTTGTTCATATGCATTTACTATTCATTGACCTATGGATTGATTGTGTACTATTTATTAATTCAACAAGAGTATAACTTTCAAGTCTAAGCTCATTGTTTCACTAGGATTGTGATTGAGTTGTATGATGCAAATTTAAATTTATATGTACATAAAATTCACCAGTATCTATAATGTGAAGTGTTTAAGGAACTCCTCAATTCTTAGCAATACACACAGAAAAATACATATAAGCTCATATACTCTATGTCAGTCCTAAGATGTACTCTTTGACTACAAATGGATCATGAGTGTGGTCTGAGATTTTACGTTTGAAGGAAGTAATGTTGTGATAGAACAAGGCATTCCCCACCACAAGATTAAAATGATTTTTGTGGTACTACATAGGAATATATTGGAAGATATATCTCTGCATATTCTATATTTGACTGTTGCAGTGTTATTTAAATGTGTTAAGCACATTTTAGAAAATTATACTTGGTTATACTCTATGTCCTATGAGGGAATCCTTGAAGGAGCGAGTTCACAAAATTATAATTTAAATGTAATAATTAAAGAGGAATGAGGTAGGGAAATACAGTTAAACTCACCTTGATGAAAGTGGAGATGTGCAGAGAAACTGAGATGTGTTGGCGCAGGACTCAGCATCAGCATGGCGAGGTCATTTTCTGTCATTTCTGTCTGTGACCTGGTCAGTGAGGAAGGTTGGAACCTCCACGGGCCCCAGAGCATGGGAGGGGCCCAATGAAAACAGACAAAAGCAGAGCAGGGGGCAGGGCTGTGGGAAATCTAATAAGAGATGCAGACCCCAGTGTCAGAGGAACCAAATCTGCTGAGAAGTTCTATTTAATTCAATGATCTGCGTGGTTCTGGTTGTTGGTGATGGGGCTGGTGGTGATGTTCTAGTTGTCAAGTTTAAGTGGAATCCCGATAAATGCCAGTGCTTATTGCTATCAATTTACAGAATGCGTTTTCAGCCTGATCTATGATTGCACATATTTTCTTTTTTTTCTTTTCGGTGCTGGGGATCGAACCCTTGTGTTTGCTAGGCAGGCACGTATGCCACTGAGCTAAGTCCCTGGCCTTATGACTGTACATATAATAAAAGCAGAATAACTTCACCCTTACCAATGGGAGAGTGATGATGCTCAGAAACCTGAAGCTAACAAACAATGATGTGATTGCTGTAGGTGAAAGAATGAAGGAAATTGCTCCAAGTTGGAATTAAGCATCCAGGTCTCTAGAGAAAATGTTCTGGTACTACGGGAGCAATGCAAACTTCCAGTGGGTGATGAAGTGTTTGACAAGCCAGTAAGCTAATGCTACAAAATTATTTATAAATGTAATTACAGGAAACTAGAAAACACAATTTAGATAGGCTGAGGAAATATAATACACAGTGTAACTAAGTCTACATAGATACAGGGCAGTGTGTGCACTTCCTGAATTTTCTGGGTACCAGAACTTGTGTATGGAAATACATACACATATTGTTATGAGCTTTGCAAAAGTAAATGGATGACAGTTTATTTCTGCTTTCCATGTATCAAAGGAGAGGATTCCTCATGTTCTTTATCTTAAATGTTCACATAGAAAAGACACGTATTAGTAAATTAAACATTTTCATCAAATGGCCTTTACACTGGCATACAGAATATCAATTTTAAATTTTAGTAATAGCTTAGGGTGAAAAATATGCTATGTTCATAAACTGTTTTTTCCAAAACACTTTTCGCATTGCTTCTTTGACATCTTTGTTCCTCAAAGTATAGATGATGGGATTCAGTGCGGCAATCACAATGGTGTAGAACATGGACACCACCATGTCATGCTCCAAGGCGTAGCTGGAACTTGGTCTCACGTACATGAAAAGAACAGATCCGTGGAAAATGGAGACTCCAGTGAGGTGGGAGCCACACGTCGAGAAGACCTTTCTTCTCCCTTCTGCAGAGCGTGTCCTGAGAATAGCTGACAGAATGAAGCCATAGGACATCAGGACGATTGCTACAGTAAACATCTCAATAGAGCCAGCAAAGTAAAAGAGCAGAAGCTGATT
>RJWT010043230.1:0-11995 GCA_004365215.1 Cuniculus paca | reverse complement strand
GTCTGCTGCTCAGGAGCAGTCCCCTGGGCCAGCGTATCTTTGGGATTCTCCAAGCCAGTAGTGTTGCAGAGTTAGATCAGAGTAGCTTGCATAAGCCAACTGTTAATTTAAAAAATTTTTTTAACCAACATGTGGTAATTGTACATATTCGTGAGTACAGCGTGATATTTGGACCCCTGTTTACAATGTGCAATGATCTAACTGCTAAACTTTCAGGAATTTGGCAAGCCAGTTGTTGAACACAGTCATTATTTAAAAATTCAATTAGCTAAATTCACAGTTAAACAAATTCTACTAAACACAAGGATCACAAAAACTCATCACTTCCTAATCATTTTTATTATATTTTATCCTCTTGTGGTTATTTTATCTCTCAGATCTAGGCAGAGTGGAAAATACTATACAACAAAGACATGGCATATTTTTTTTCCCAGCTCCCCAAGCAGCAACTGGAAAAGGGCTGTGGTGGAAACATTTACACTATGGAAATTGGCAAGTACCACTCGTCAAAGTATCTGTGTTTTGAAGAGCTGATCATCAGACATTTGCAAGCACAATGACCGAGGCCAGGCCTCCTGGGTCTGTGGGAGCTACATCTTTCTAGTGGGAGGAGAAGGGGGCACTGCCGAACTCTCCCGGGGACACGTGAAGGGGTCTCAGTACTGCGAGGCTTCTATGCTGAAGCAAATGTGAAAAATGGCACAATTACTATTACTTCTGCTACCAGTTACAATTACTTCTGCTCCCAGTCACAATAAAGGCACCCACCACATACTGGCCACCTTGCACCAAGCACTGGACACTCAGCTCTAAAAGACCCAACAATCCATTTCACAGATGAGGATGCTGAGGTTCAGGGATGTAAAGTCTTGCTTGGGGCCAGGCTGCCACTGTGGAGGTTCCCTCAAAAGATTTGTTCCCTCCATTGGTGTGGCCCTGTGACCCTCCTTAGATCTGCAGAATTCTGCAGCACTAGAAAGTGTCCATTTCTGATGGCAATGGTGGACTTGGTAGTTGCCCAGTTTGTGTGAGGAACCCTCCATCCACCACCAGAGCAAAACAGGATAATTGCTAGCAGTCCAACCATCTGTCCCAGGAAAGCAGAGAGGGACCTGGACGTTGGCCAGGTAGCAGCTTTGCACCCTGAGGAAGTGTCACAAAGGTAGACATTGGGTAAATATTCACAGTACTCCTGGTGGCAGCAAGGCTACAATTAGCTCCTACACAGGACTCTAGCTGAGTGTTGTGCCCAGCCTCTACATCTCTGGCTTGCTTGGTTTTCTAGCCCTCCCAGGAGTGCTGTGGGCAACAAAAAAATAATCCCGAGGTGTTATGCCTTAGATCTAAAACGCCCTTCTAAAGCCTGATGTGTTCAGAGGTAGGGCTTTTAGAAGGTGATTAATGCATGAGGGTACTAGGCCAATGGATTAATACATTGATGAATTTGCTAGCTGAATGGGCTTATTACGAGGTAGGACCTAATTGCACGAAGCAGGTCACTGGGGGTGTGGCTTTGAACGGTATATGCTATCCCCCGCCCCTGCCTTTGTGGCTCTTCTCTTGCTCAGCTTCCTAGCTGCCATAAAATGAACAGCTTTCTCCACCAGGCCCTTCCACCTCTGGTGTTTCTGCCTTGGAAACAGCAGACCATGGACTGAAACTTCTAAGACCATAAGCCAAATCAAACCTCTCCTTTAAGGTGTATGTCAGGTATTTTGTCCTAGCATCAAAAAGATGAGTAATACACAAGCCATGCCTTTTCTGCCTCAATCTCCTTCTGTTGCTTACAACCATGATCTCCGACCACTACACTGTCTCTTGTGCTACTCAGTGTATCAGCCCAAATAGTCACCTTGAGCCTCTCATGCTGAATGTTCATGCGGTCACAGAATCAATTCCAAATCACCTGATTAAATTTCCACTTGGAGATTTCAATGCTCCCTTTCTTTGCATAGCATGGGCTAATATACAAAAATAGTTTGCTACAGAAGATACCAATCTATAGACAGCTATTAGCACACTAGACCCTGTTGTTGCTCTCAGGGAGCCTTGCTTCTCTGAAAAGAAACCCTGCCCCTAATTTTGGAAGTGTCTTGCTTTTCCCCACAGATGCCAGGCAAGTTATTCCTGGGGACAGCTGTCCTGCTTCTGGAAGAGCTCCCCAGAGCAGGAAGAAGGCAGGCAGCTGCTCCCTCTTGACACTGCTAACACCAGAGTCGCCACTCTGGGCAGCGATTCGCTCCCCCTTGGACTTGCTCTCACCTCTGTGTTCTGTGCCCAGCCAAGGACACTGCAGTTGCCACCACCATCCCTTCACCTTCGTGGAGCCAAGCCACATTGTCTGGAGTCTGAATCTGACTTTTATGCCTTAGATCTGCTACTTCATTCCTATGAGATTTTGGCCAAAATCTTTGCTCTAGTTTGGATACAGGGAGGCCAAACCAAACTCTGCACGAGCCTCTTGTGTTCAGAGGTGGGCTTTGGGCAGGTGGTTTGATCATGAGGGCTCTATTTCAACAGTTAATTCAACTCAATCCATTGAAGAGTTCATCAGTTGATGGCGCTGCTGGGAGGTGATGGAGAAAGGAAATGGGGCCAAATGGAGGGAATGGATCATGGGGACATGACCTTAGGGACTGCATCTGGTCCCTGGCCCCTAGCTCCCTCCTGACCACATCTTCCCAGCATGTCTCTGTCTCACTCTCGGGGTCTCTCTCTCTCTCTTTCCCTGCTTCCTGGCTGCCATGAAGTGAGCAGCTTTCCTCCGCCATGCACCACCTGCCACCATGATGCTTCCAACTCACCACAGGCCTGAAAGCAATGGACGAAAACTTCTGAAATCATGAGCCAAAGTCAACCTTTCCTCTTTTAAGTTGTTTTTGCCAGGTATTCATCACAGCATCAAAAAGCTAACTAATACGACCTTAAAACTCTAAGCCTCCATTTCTTCATGTGTAAAATAGGGGAAATAATTACTACTCTGCCGACCACATGGGGTTTTTGTGAGGCCCAGGTGAGATGAACGTATATATGATCTCACTTCTCAAACTGCTGACCAGAGTAGACAGTACTAGCCACAATCATTCTGTAATTATTTTTCTACTTTCCCTGGGTCTTGCTGTCAACTCACAGTCAACTGGTCTCTTCCAGAGCCTTTTCTTTTTACCTACCTTCTCTATACCACTCAACCCTTCCACCCACAGCCCCCTCCTCCTTCAGCCTCCCAGACTTGCTTGCTCTAAATGCCCCTTCTCCAGCTCAGTTCACTCACTTTCGGAGCTGGGCTGGGCTCCCAGTGGCAGCTCCATACTCTTTCCTGCCATCCACATCCACCAACAGCATGTGACTCTGACAGGATCCACAGGAAGCCCCTGCCTATCACCCAAGCCCCTCGTGGATGCTTGTATGCGACCCCCAGACACATGCATGGGAGGACAAGGCATTGGATCTCCACCCCTGCCACCCATCCCACTGCTTTATGGGACCCTGTTTGACAATAAAAATTAGCAGAAGACTTGCTGAAGCCCAAGTCTAGAGAACTCCCACGGCCTGGACTTCATGCCAGTGAGGGCTGCAGCCTCCACGCCGAGATTGAGAAGTTGTGCAGACCAGCTCTTTGGCTGGAGATTCCGGCAACTAATTTTATTTCCTCTTTTTAGAGCCGGAAAGACTTTCAGAAAGAATTCTAGGTTAAATATTCTCAGTGGTGATCTCTCTGCCTGAAAACCAAGGACTAAACCTACATCCCTCTTGGACTTCCCAAAGGATTCCAACCAGCCTCTCTCTCAGGAGCAAAAGGTAACATTCCCATCAGCAAAACTTTGCATGCAGGTCTGACACCAAGGACGTAAATGCAGAGACCACAGCGAACCAGAGCATGTCAAGCAAAGTGCTCTGTGGTCATGTGGATAGTGTACCATCTGACACAGGCAGCTCATAGCTGAGGAAGTAAGAAATACTGTAACAACGGGGCAGAAATGTAGCGGGGTCCATGTACTGCAGGGTGACTGGGGTGCTGGTGGGGAAGGAAGGAATGCCTAGTCCATGGTGGGAAGCGTGAAGAGATTGACCTCATGGAGCGGATAATGATTAAGCTAGATTTTGAAGGATGAGTAGGAGCTTGCAGGTGGATTTGGGGAGGAGTGGAGACAGCATTCCAAGCAAAAGGAGCAGCAGGGGGGAAAGTCCAGAGGCATTAAACTAGGAGAGAATTTCAGGAATTTTGATAATTCCCAGGGGCTGGAGCAGAAGTTCTAAGGGGCAGAGCGATAAGCATAAGGGGAAGTTCAGAGTGTTGCTCCTGCAGGACCTTGGTTGTCTCCTAAGAGAGTATGTGCTGTGTCCTGAAGGCAGTGGGGAGCCTTAGAAAGAGCAAAGCATGCCAGCATGGTGTCTGGCGAGAAGATGTTGGACTGCAGTGACAAAATCTGCAGACAGAGTGGAACAGGCAGGGGAGGAGATCACAGCCGGGGCCAACCTGGAAGGCTTGCACCTGAACTCTGTGGGCTGTGGGGCTGGAATTAAAAGGACTGTTCAGAGAGTTGGTAGAGACACTGGAGAAAACAAACCAGGCCGTATATTTGATGGTGGGGGAGAAGTGCTATAGTTTGAATAAGAGTTCCCCTAAAAGGTCTGACCCCCATCCCTGGTGCTACTGGGAAGTGGTGGGACCTTTAAGAAGTAAGGCAGGGTGGGAGAAAGCTAGGCCATTGGAGGCAGGCCCTTAGAGGAGATATTGGGACCCTGGGCCTTTCTCTTCTTCTCTTTTGCTTCCTGGATTTCAGGGGGTCAACAGGCCTCCTCTACCACATGCTTCCACCATGATGTACTATACTACCAAGGCTCAAAGCAACCAACAGATCCAAACAACCATAGACTGACCTCTCATACCATGAGCCAAAACAAACCTTTCCTCTTTTTAAATTGATTCCCTTGTTTTCCACAGTAATAGAAAGCTGACTAACACAGGGGTAAGAATGGGGTGTGGGGTGACTCTCAGACAGAGGCACCAAATGCACAAAGAGACAGAGATCAGAAAGATGCTGCCATGTTTGAGGACTGCTCTGGAGAGTGGGCCATGTGATAGTGGAGAGACAGAGAAAGGAGGAGATCTGTATCTGGGAGTGATGGTAATGTCCCCACATCTGTGGTTTTGAGTTTCACAGTTTCAATTACTTATGATCAGCCACAAACAGAAAACATCAAATGGAAAATTCCAGAAAAAACAAGTTTACACTTGTGCACAATTCTGGGTAGCACAATTGATGAAATCTCATGTCATTCTACTCTGTCCAGCCTAGAACATGAATGATGATTGTCCCTTTTCCCAGTGTATCCCCATTGTATATGCTGCCCTCTGTCAGTCACCAAGTAGCCATGATACATAGTATATATACACAGTTCACTACTGTCTGAGGTTTCAGACATACCTGGGTGGGCGGTCTTAGAATGTATTTCCCACAGATAAAGGAGCATAGTACATTGACAAACACAAATGGTCAAATGGATTACTGTTCCCAAGTATTCATTCAGTGCCAGTAAGCAAAGTACATATCTTTATAAAGTTGACTCTGGACTTAGTGACTGGCTGGAAAGTAGGTGGAAATGACAATGAGCACAGGGTAGAGGCTTTAAGAGATATTATGTCGTCTCTTTCTTGCTGCAGTTCTCAGCATGAAAACAGTATATACCAGAAACAGTTCCCGCAACCTTGATCCTAAAGAGAGAAGGCGTTTTGTCTTAGTTACTTTTCTCTCATTGCTGAGACAAAATAGTGGATACCCAAAGTTAAAGGAGGGAAGGTTTATTTAGCTCACACTTTGTAGAGGTTTTGGTTCATAATTGGTTTGCTCCAAGGCAGAGTGGCATGACAGGACAGGCACTGCAGAGGAGAGACGGTTCATGGCAGGCAGATAGCAGCAAAGAAAGCGAGAGACCTTAGCAACTTCTTTCTGCCCCTTTTATGCGCTATGTAGACTACTGGGATTAGGGTGGTGCCAAACCAATCAGTGGAGTGATTTAGCGACCACACACCTTTAATCCCAGCATCACACTCTAGATTCAGCCACCTCTGAAAAAACCCCACTTATGACTGCATGAGGCTTTGGGGGGCATCTAGACACAAACCATAATGGCCTTGGAACAAAGCTTCTGTCTGGCTAGAATTTAGAGCTGAGCCACAAAACCTTGCACCACAACTGCCCTGCAGCTAACATCTTAAATAAACAATAAATAAATACCTCAAAAGTTAAGCTTGAGGTTGTTCATGGTACAGTGTGATTGCAGAAAAAGCTAATTGATACATACTATATATTGTTATGATTTATATCTACATGTCCCCCAAAGCCTCACACACTCACAGGTAGAGCTTTCGGGAGGCAACTGGATCATGGGGATGTGATAATCTTCAGTGGGTTAGTCTACTGACGAGTTTATGAAGCTAAATGTGATGTTGGGAGGTAGAGATGGCCAAAGAAAGTGGGTCACTGGGGCAGTGTCCTGGAAGGGTACAGCTCCCTCTGCCTTTCCTCCCATTCAAGGTGTCCGCTTCCCCACCACCATGCCATGAGCAGCTCTCCTCAGTGCTCCTCTCCACGAGCCTCTGCCACGTCACCCAGTGGACTGCGGACTAAAACTTCTGCAAACTGTGACCCGACAAAAACCTCTCCTCCTCTAAGTTGTGGGTGTTGGGTATTTTGTCTGAGCAACAAGTAAAGTGACTAAGACAATGCCTGAGATGAGAAGTGATTCTTTCCACCTGCTGTGATAAAAGGAGTTGTGATGAATGAGGAATCACAGAATGTTTTCATGGATAAATTGCATCTTCATTTACTCACTGGCCTCGGAGGTGGAGACATCCAGCCTTACTTCAAAGTCACAACTCCCTGTAACCTCCTGCTCCTCCTAGTGCCTAGTTCCATCCATCATCCCTTCCCTGCCCTGAACTGAATCCTTCCCTGAATCTACATGCTTCACTAGTCCTTTCATCCTAAAAATCTCTTCCTTTATCCAGTCTCCCTGTACTTCCTTATAGTTCAATCTCTTCTAAGCCTTTCTTTCTTTCTTTTTCTTTCTTTTTGGTACCAGGGATTGAACTCATGACTTTGCACCTGCCAAGCAGGCGTTTGTGTCACTGAACTATGTCCCTGGCCCAATTCTAAACTATTCAAATAAATTTCAAACAGCCAACTATGCTCACAGTCTTCACTTCTTCACCCTCACCTATATAGACAATCTTATATGCAACTTCCAGTATTTATTTCAACTCAATTCATTGTCTCGCTCACTCCAACGTTCCTCCTTCTTTATCCTCTCAGTGACACCATCATTCATCCATCGACCCTTGATTGAAAGCCACCATGAGACGATGAAGTCTGTCTGGAGTTGTGAGTCTGCGGTGTCTTGAGACACCCAAGCAGTGGGCCGTTAAACCTACTGGGCAGTTAAACTTGGGAGCTGGTAGCCAGAAATTGGACATAAGATGAAAGCTATTCAAATCATATTTAAACCCATGAATATTCTTGAACTTTCCCAGTTTATAGAATGCAAGTATCAAGTCTGTAAATCCCAGTTAACAAATAGAGACTTCTTCTGAACCCAGAAATCTCTATTTCTAAAATCACAAGTCTGTCATTTGATTTCTTCCCTACTAAATATTGGTCCATGCCACCATCTTGTTTCATAGATTTACCCCTTTTCAGATAGTCTTTGCCAAAAGCCAGAATTCAGTCACAAAAAAATAGAATGTCAAAATCACAATAAAATGTCTACAGTCAAAAAGATCAGCAAGCCAGGCATGATGGCACACACCTGTATTCCCAGCACTTGGGAGGTTGAGGCAGGAGAATTATTGTGAGTTTGAGACCAGCCTGAGCTACAAAGTGAGCTCGAGGCCAGCCTGAACTGCATAGTGAGACCCTGTCTCAAAAAGACAAAAAAAAAAAAAAAAATCATAACAAGTACTGTCAAGGTGTGAAACATAGACTGTTCCCACGAATTGCTTTGGAAATGAATATGAAAAGGTACATCTGGTGGTCTGGCGATTTCACTTCTAGTGGAAAGCCAATGTTCTCAAAAGACTTGGACAAGAATATTCATGTTAATAGACCCAAATTGGAAATAACCCAAATACTCATTAACAGGAGAGATGATAGAAATGGTGATATTTCTATGCAATGGAATATGACTTAGCAATAAAGAACAAATGACTCATGCACAACACAGATGAATTTCAAAACACTGAGTGAAAGAAGCAAGATATAAAAGAGGACATACAGTGTGATTCTATGTACATGAAGCCCAGTCACAGGCAAATATTACTCAGTCAGAAAATGGATGAGACAGTCAGAAAATGGTTGTTTAGGTGGGTGGGTACAGTAGAAGGCAAATTAATTTGAAATGCTAATTTTCCAGAGTGATGCAAATATCTGATGCCTCATTTTAGCGAGGTGGGGTGGGGGTGGAGTTTACCCAGGAATAAACAACTAATCAAACTTATTGAACCAAACGAACATTTAACATTTGTGGATTTTAATGTATGTAAATTATATTTTAATGAAAAACTGGAAAAAATAATTTTTAAGCATCTATAAAATAAACACCAAAATAAACTGAAAATACAGGGCAGAAAGCACATTCATTTCGAACAAAATAATACTTCTATTACAAAAGCACCTGTACAAATACCCGGTCCCCCACTGAACTCATCCTCTTTCAGCTACTCCCCCACCTCCTCTCGATAAGTCTGTCATTAGCCTGATGAGAGACGCTGAAATGGAAAGAACACCAGCGGTTGAGCCAGACCAATGCGTTCAAATTCTAGCTGCAAATGAGAGCTGAGAGCCCACGAATCAGGTACTGGGGCTCTCTGAACTTTTGCTTCCTCAACTACAAAATAAATTAGTGAGACCTAGCCTGTGCCCTTAGGCTGGGGATCCCATAACACCAAATCACATTTATCAAGGTCAGGAAGCACTCAGAGAACCACATGCTGTAGGCTTGGTCTCCCAGAGAGTAGGAAGGCACCCCAGGCCCTGGAGTTAAGAGTCTAGGTGGGTGCTGCTAATGGGTAGGGAAAGCCACTCAGAGCCACCCTGGCCCAGGAAAGGTCATCATTGGCCTCTGATTCTGGAGGCAGGTTCCTGGCCACTAGGCGATCTTACCCAAATTGTTTTTGCACGCCTCTGAACTTCAGCCGCTCTACCAAAAACAACCGGATGAGGCCGAATGCGTGAATATGCAAAGCGTCCTCTAGGGGTTCCCTAGACAAGGTAGGGATAAATGTAGGATTGAACAGGTTCTGTCTGAAATAAGTATGGAGGGGCCAGGGCCCTGCCCTCCAGGTGCTCTTGCCCTGCCACCGTGGCGCTTGAGCCAGGATACTCAGCCTTCTGGGACATAGTTTGAAATCTGTTGGCAGAGGCAATCCTTAAGGACACTTTCAGTTCTGCCTTAGTCAGTCACTGAACGTCTGTAAGAGAGATGACTTGGACCTGTATTCCTCCTCCATCTGGTAGAGGAGGCAAGAGATACCCCAAAAGAACTCCAAAGAAGGTAGAAAGTACTTAGCTCAGTCAAAAAGCAAACAGGTTAACCATAACTTTCGCACCCCCTCCCCTTTGACAAAGCATTTGCTTACTCAGAGAGCGAGGTCTCCAGCAGTATCCTTATTTTGCAAGCCAGGAACCTGAGGATCTTCCTGGAAAGTTATCTCCCAGCTGGGGGGGCGGCTGGGCCAGGCCTCCACCCCTGCATCAGCCGGCGAAACACACCTACGTATTGCCAGGTCAATGAAGGAGGCACCCAGGCCTACTTGAGAGGCAGAAGGTGTGCAAAAAACGCAAAAAGAGAGGCCTGGGTCTCAGTTCCTTCCTGGGGGGAGGAGTGGTGCTGATAGCCTGGCGCCTCCTCCAGCCCACAACCAAAGGGAAAATCAGGGAATCTCAAGTGGCTCTGTTTCCTCTCCCCGTTGCGCTGACATTCCCCCCGCCCCCCTTTACTGTTACTTGGATGTTTTTCAAGAGTTTGTGTAATCCTTCTGTTTAGCTATTTTCCTCCCATTTTCAAATGCGGAGGGATGTCCTGAGTGGGAATGAGGTGACCTGAAACGCTGAAGGGACCATCTTGCCTCCCATCTCCCCAAGTAACCCCAAGCACCTGGACTGTCAGAGTTACTTGGGCTGCCTGAAATTTTCCCCTCTGGGTGCCGGCGTCGGCGTGGTGCTCAGATCGGAAAGCTGACACAGCCGTTTCCTTCTCTTCCCTGCTCTCACCGTGCACCCCATCTCCAGCTCTCCATCTCCAGAGCCACCCGCTTTACATCCTGTTGTCTGCCAGAGCCGCGCCCCTGTCCCGCCCCACAGCCTGGATGGATCCCTCCTGCCTTTCCAGACTTACTCTCTTACTGGACCCGCTGAGTGAACCCTGTTCTCCCCGCCTCTACCCTGCAGGCACCATGAGGAGGGGACCCTTGAACCCCTCGTCCGCAGGCCCGAGTCTGGAAGGCTGGACAGAGGCGCGACGGGTACAGGTTGGGGACAGAGAGTGGTCAGATCTGAGCACAGAGGAAACACTGCCAGAACAAAAGCAGGAACACCGGTAGGGCAGACACAGGGCAGCGCCAGCGCAGTGGCCTCCCTGCTGCTCCCCCAGCCACCCGCGCCACCCGCGGGGCCCCTCGGCCCAGCGCCCACCTCCCCACGCGCGGCCTCCGGGACCCACCTGATCCGCAGAACTGGGGCGCCAGCGCCGGACCCGCCTGGGCTCCGCTGACCGTGACAGTCAGGGAAGCCCCGGGAGCCTGTGCAGGGCGCGCAGAGCCGGGGCGCGCCTACCCTCCCCGTGGGACCGCAGCCGGCCGGGCGCCCTTCCGCGCAGCGGGCAGCGCGCAGCGCGCAGCGGGCAGCGGGCAGCTAGCAGCGGCGCGAGGCAGCAGGGTGCGCTGGACGCAGCGGGCGGCGCCTCCGGGCCCCGCCTGGCTCGCGGCTGTGGGTGCCAAGCCCGTCCCCGCTCCGACCCCGACCGCCTGGGGGCCCGCCGCGCGGGTGCATGAGCGCCGTGTGCGCGCGCAGGCGCGCGTGTGTCTGGCTGGTGGGGAGGGGGTGATGTTTGTTTCATTTTCACTCAGGCGGAAGAAAGCCTGAAGCCAGCAAAAAAAGAAAATAGTAAAATCCCTGGTGAGGGTGGCCGGGCCTCTTTTGCCTAGTCTCAGTCCTGCACGTGGTGGTGGTGGTGGTGACCGGGGGAGGGGGGTCGGTCGTAGGAAGTTGGGGTCTGCCTTTTGCTTCCAGGAGGGAAGACAGGGCCCTCGAGCTTGCTGGGATTCGAGCTTGCTGGGATTCTCCGCAGCCCTGAGCTCCGTCAGTGAGGGGCTGGGCACCAGCCTTCAGAGGTCTTTGAGACCAAAAGTTCTCAAACAGGGCTCCACACAGCCTCTGGTATTCTCTTCTCGTCTTAGAAAGGAATCAAAAAACAATTTTAAAAAAAGTCTATTTCAGAGTTTGTACTTCTGTGCCAGAGTGACAGCGATTCACTTGTAGCGAGTAGGACAACGGCCACCTTTGGGCTCATATGGCTTCGTTTTACTGGTGGAAATAAAGCGATAGAGGTTTGTTTTGCCAAGATTATTTGCTACTGGATATCATTTTCAGAAACTAAGCAATTAGCTTCTTAGAGAATTCAATACATTGGAACTGTAATTTGGTTTAGGAAAATGACACGGAGCACGGATACGATATACAGTAATGTTCAATGTCTCTTACTAATGCAGAAGGAACAGAGGTTGGACTGAGTCCTGGAAAGACCCACAGGACCCACAGACCAGCCAGGTGATGTCACAAAACTTGAGAGAATGACGTTTCCTGGTGAGTCTCAGGAAGCGAAGTGGTGGAACAATGAATCATAGGCCCCGCGAAGCAGCTCAGGAATGAAGAGCTCGCAGCAGCGAGCACAAAGGGCCTTTGCTAGACGATAAATTGCGCCATTATCATCTTTCGTG
>RJWT010043229.1:0-11993 GCA_004365215.1 Cuniculus paca | reverse complement strand
AAAAAAAAGAATTATGTTAAAACTCAGGAGTACTTCATTCCCTCCCAGGCTATTTTTGTTTCTTGAAACTCTATCAGGACACTGGTTAGAATTTTAAGAGAACCCTTATCATAACTCTGATTTTAGTTACTCTCTTCTCTCAAGAAAATACATTTATTACAGAAGCTAAAAATACCTGTGCTTGATTTTCAAAGGTGAGGTTTTTCTTTCATAGACAATCTCAAGAAAATTTAGTTTGAGTACATTGATGCAACCAGGGAAAATGTTGGCCTAATGCTTTTATGTGCCGTGATTCCAGGAGCATTTTAAAGCTCTGTTCTTAGAGATGTGATGCAATGGACACAGTGTGGGGCTGGGGGACGCGGAGTCTTCAGCTATTGCCACCAGTGTGCTTCGCTTCATTCTTGGGGAGTCTTGGAAGATTCCAAAATCAAATTTTCACAAGTGCAATTGAGAAATGCTTCCTCTTACTCTCCTGAAATGATTCGGGTGTGTTCCACTTACTGGGGAGCTAGAACAGGTGACATCTGAATGACCTTTTCCAGGACTCAGTGCTGTACTTTACAAGCCTGCAAGTGATTACTCACACATCCATATAATGCTGAGCTCTCAGAAAAGCAAAAAGAAATGTTCACTACCATTGCTTAAGGTTTATGATAGATAATAATCTTTAAATAGAATTATGTGGTGTAGGGAAAAAATTCATTGCTCCAATTATGCTACATTTTAATGTAATCATTTTCAAAGGACAGCTTGACAAGTTAAATGTCTAATAGGGTTATAGGGGCAGATTTTGTGTGTGTTCACTAGGAAACATTTTGCTTGACTTTTCTCAACATTTTTCAGTAAATTACTATGGGGAAGTTAAGTTAATTTTACTAATTAAGAATGTTCTTGAGTGAAGTAACCTTAACATTTCTTTCAAAACATTGCGTGACCCATAGGAAATTCATTTAAATGTTTGTAATCCCTGAAGCCATATTCCATAAAAAGTGCTATGTTATAGACAAATTAGAAATATGGTTGAACTTAGGAAGGACTGTGAGTCAGAAAAAGAAATATGTTCATTATGGAAGGCAGCACGTTGCATAGATTAAATGATCAATTGATGCATCTTGATTGATTAACTGAAAGCAATCATAACCTCTACTCCAGCATCTTGTTCTGTCATTTCATCCAGATGTACATCATCAAAATAAAAATAATGTTTGTTTGTAACTGAGATACATATATAGAGAGAGTCCTTATTAACCTAGTACTGTCTTTCCACTCTGTAAATTTGTATCTTGAGGCACAGGGAGGAGCTTCTGCAAAGTGGTTGTTAGCATTAGAGTCTAGTTACTTGTTTTAATTGTCTTCCCATCATACAAGTCCTTCCGTGTATGAGGCACTTTGTACCTCAAAGTGGTGCATTGAGTAAGGAGCCAAAGGTGATAGAAGTATTATATATCACATAAAGACAGAGTGAGAGATTTCATAATCACTCCTTGAGAGTATCAAGATTTCATAGTCAGTCATACTAAGAAGGTATCAATTTTACAAGCTACTTATATGACCAGGTGCTTGTCTGTTCAAGAATCAAGAGTACTCAGTGTAAGCATAAAGGAAGGAGAAAAGAAAGAGTAGACAATGACATGATAAAAGTCCTGGAATGCATTCAACCTGCTATTTCCAGAGATCTGGAATAATGGTAGGTGACAGAACTGAGAAGCAGGCCATTTTCTCTAGCATTTTCTCCTTACAAGCTTTGTGATTCAGAGTGTAAGATGGGGTACCATCTTACAAGGGGCACAGGGGGTTACAACGGTGTCACCGTGGTGATAGTAGCATTAATTTTCCTTCACCTTCCTGTGGTGAGGAAGGCAATAGGTAAAGTTGGAGTGAATGGCATTGATATAGACGGGATACCAAACCTTTGGAGAGGGAGAGGAAAAATAAATCTGGGACAGTGTTATGGTGAGGATCTAGAATGTCCCCCAAAGCCTCATGTGTTCAGAAGTTGGTTTTTGGAGGTGATCAGATTATGGGGGTGCTACAGCTGACTCACTGTTAGGAGATGGGACCTGGTTGGAGGTGGGTCACTGGGGCTGTGATCTGGAAGGGTAAGTTCTTGACGTTGGCTCTGGCTTTACTCTTTCTGCTTCCTGGCCATGACAGTGTAAGCAGCTTTCCTCTGCCCATGTTCTTCCACCAGGCTATTTCTGTTTTGGAGCCAGTTGACCACGCAAGTACTGCAGTCACTGTGACTGAATCTGAAGTCTTTTGGTAGAGGCTGTGCCCTAAATTTTACCAAATGTTACCCAGAGAACTTGAGGGAAAAATAAAGTTACTATTCTACTAAACCTGCTAAACCTGTCCTCCCTGAAATATTCTCCTTAATCTATGTCTTTCTGTGTGTAATTCAGATCAGCAATTATCTAGTTAAGTCAATCAGAGTAGTCTAAAGTTTCAAATCATACTGTTTTAATTGTAGAGACATATTTCTCCATATACAATATTTATGTGATCAAGAAATTGTTTATGGGTAAATTTTGACATTTTAATTTTTAAAGTAATGGAAAAGTATGTTTATTACCGGGAACCACAATGATTCATTTTTAGAAAGGAAAGAAATTTTACCAAATGTCAATAAAGCCTTTAATTTAGTCTTCAAATAAAGAGGCCTATGGAGTGCTTGTAATCTTATCTGGAATAAAAGCTAGATTCTTGGGCTTCATCAAAATTTATTAAATTTAAAGTTTGAAAACTATAGTTCTGACATTGTATTTTATGTTGCATGTATGAGTTTTGATTTATGGAGTTTATTAAAGATCATTTAGAGATAGTTATATAATTGGGAAGCTATTGCCAAGTAAAGAGATATGCCCAAAGAGGTATAGTTCATGTGTATATTGCAAAAGAAAAATGTGAACTTTTTTGCAAAACATTTGAAGAAACCTCGAAAGTCAGTTTATATTCTTTTGTTTTGGTTTTAGTTTCTTTTTTTCAAAATGATAATAATGTCTTTTCCAGTGGTATACCTTTCTTTGTACTTTATTCCTGTATGTAGAGATATATATTTTCTAGGTTAATATTTGAGTAAGCCTATAGATTGCATATTTAAAACTTTAAGAAGTGATTTGGAAATAAACATTATCCATTTAAAACTTCAGTTGGAAGTGGTTTGGAGGCAAACATTGTTAGTTTTATAAAGACATATTTTAGAAAGTCATTTCACAATATTTCCCATGATAGCTTCAGACACAAGATAGATGTGTATGAGCAGAATGACAATTTGGGTAAGCAGATGTAAAGCTGTTTGAACCACTGTACAAAAAGTGTGAGCTTCATGGATCAGTTTCACCTGGCAAGGAGACCACCATTGGTGTGCCAAGGATCTTTTTAGTCAACCATGTTTTGATGATTACTATGAATGACTTGTACAAAGACAAACCCTGTAAAATAGCATTAGGGGCCTACAACAAATTGACAGGTGAAGGTGGAGGGTGGACGGCAGTGGGGAGGTACCTGGCTGGAGGAAAGTCCACATTCAGGACTGAGCCAACATTGTGAAGTCAGCTTTTGAAACTACAATATCTCATATAAAAAGGAATAAAATCATTAATAAGTTTTATTTTAGCCAATATTATGTTCATGTACTCTTGTACATGTTTGTGTGTAGTATGTATTTAATCCTTAAAATAGGGCCATGAGATACAGTATCTTTCCATTTTACAGGTAAGAAAACCAAGGCACAGATAAGTAAAACTATTTTCTGTAAGGTATAAAACCAGCAAGAAGAAAGGAGTACTGAGGAACTCTACCATAAATTCTGTATTTAAGACGCATCAAAAAACATTTAAGCACAAGTTGTTAGGAAAAGCAAGGCTTAACAGCCCTTAGGAATGTGAGGTACCTGCACTGGTAGAATGGTTAATGGTATCTCACATAATAACTGTGGAAGAAATTTATTAGAGGAAGAGAGGTAACGTTTCTTTGTTTCTAAATGGTATCATCTTGCTTTAAATTTATTCATACTGTAATTTTATGCTCTCCACTCTTACAGTGACACTCAGCAAAGTTCTTAATTCATTAATGAAAAAACAATAACATACAATAAAACATGGCATAACTTGGGCTCATATAAAATTATAATATTTGAATAATTCAATAAACCAGTTGATGAGGACAGCAATCTAGATAAATAAGAATAGCAGCTTGTGATTTAGTGGATTCATCTTTTTCCAACTGTAAATGTACAATTGTTACAACTTCATTGGATCAAGTGGGTGATCTCCATGTTTCCCAAATACCAGGTCTTCTTTCAGCATTCATTTAATTTGATCAAAAAGTCCTGAATATTTCTCTTTTTTAGTTGAATGCTATTGGTACAATTATGCTATAGAAAAAGGAATTGGACTTTGATTTAGTAGGTGTCAAATGCACTATGAATATTTAGGCTTAACAATATTATCAGATTTTAGTTATGAATTCTGAGGTTTTGATTAATGGATTTTCTGGTACTTCTTGAAGTTATTATTTGAATATGAAATGTCCTTGTAGACTGTTTTGATAGGTATTACCGAGTGTAAGTGCAAAGCTTGTATTTTATGGCATCAAATTTGAAATGTATATGCTTTCTTATCTTCTAAAGATTGATGGAAAATTGAATTCTATAAACAAAATAGTTTTGGAAACAAATTCAAAAAGATTCTGGAAGCAGACTAATGTTCAAATTTCAATCTTCTCAAGTAGGAAGTTGTATTGCATTCCATTTTGTTCTTTTATATACTCCTGCCTTATAAATTCATATGGTAAATTGCTTATGCAAAAGAAAAAGAAAACTGGAATACAGAATTCAGATTATACACTGAGCGCACAGAAGTGTTAAGTCTTTCATTGTACCTTGTCTGGTTGTCATCTTTTCCCCCTTATAGGTCAATAGTCATGTGCTGTACATTTCTAGATCATTGCAGCATGTTATTTTTGCATCATGTTCCTTGGTGCAATCAATATAAGAACCTATATATTAGGTGAAAACTTAACTGCAGTAGTCTATTTTTAAACATAAAGACAATATTAATTATAATTCTCCAGATAAACATATGTAATTATAGTAATTACAATTCAATAGTAACTCACTGGTACTTACTATTATAAACTCATAAACTATTATTCAGCACCCTATAAAATTCAAAATCTAATTGAAAGTGCTAGTTTAGCATAATTCCCACAAGCCATCGTTCTTTAATATTCTGAAATGAATGAGGTTTTTGTTGAGCTATTAATTGATACTGACAAGCAATAACCACTGGAATGAAACTGCAATTATGAATGGCAATTAATCACATTTTCTGTCATCTCTGGTATTAGGCAAAATTCAAAAATCTTCTAAACAGTTTTTAAAAGTTTATACATTTTTATGTTTCCATTCACTTAATAAAAACCACATGTTGTTTTCTGGGATAATCCTGCTGTAATCAAGTAATAAAATATATTTTTGAATATTATACTTTCTTAGCTAAAAGGGTTTTTACTCTTTTTCTGAAATTGTTTTCAGAAAAGCTCATCTCTTTGCAACCTAGGGAAAGCTCCTTACTTCATCTCACATTTGCTTTACCTTAGCGCCCATCCTTTTGATACATAGATCGTCTTCTGCCATAGCAGAAATGGCACATGCAGAAGAAACTTTTATGAACAGGAACTTGAGTAAGTATGCTTAGCAACTTGGTATAATTTGATGGGGAACTCTTAGAAGCTCCAATTGATCAATGTCTCTTTGAGTCAGGATAAGGAGACAGCAAGATTTAATTTACTCTCTTATTATTTCTAATTAACAGAGCAAGTACCAATGGTCTTAAGTCTGTACCTTTACGGCATCCATATACCAGAACCCTTTACCAAACACTGGGTACCTGCAAAAATCACTGGAAGGCCCTTTTGGCACCAATAGACTCTGACCTTAGTACTAAAAATATATGAATTCATTTGTTGTAAACTGAACCCAGCTACCTACCAGATAATAACAGTGAGAGCAGTATCAATAACAAAAGATCAAATCTTGGACAAAGAAATGTTCTGTGCAAAGTGGAGGTAGTGACCTCAATAGGCAGCTATGCACCAGACAGGCAAGCAGACACAAGCTTTACTTAAATATTCATGAATTCCAACCTTTGTTTCATTGGTGCGATATTGCCAAAAAAACTGTCTTTTTTATTTTATATGCTTATCGTTGGTGGCAAGCCTCCTGCACTTGGATAGATAATCTTCAATAAACTAAGAAAAGAAGTAAAGCATCTGTTTGCTCTACATCCCAAAACTGAAACATGTTTTCTGAATAAGTTTTTCCCTAAAGCTGAAAATGTCAATAACTTCAAAAAGGAGAGCCTTTTGTCTGATAATTACGAACTGGAATACTTGTAGCAGAGTACTTATTTAGAAATATTTCTTAACATATAGCATTCATATATTTTTCATGGAATGTTATTAAAGAGAAGGGACTTCCTAGCAAGCAGACATTAGGAGGCAAAAACATTCTACTAATCGACTCTGTTTATTAATAATGTAAATAGAGTGACTTTCATTTTAATTATTCTGATTTTCTGTTCTGTTTTTACTAATTGCATTTATGCTTATTATTGTCTTTAAAAACATAGAGAAATAATGATCAACACATATAATCCATACTGTTTTAAAAATGTATCAATATAAAAGACTTTTTTTTTTTCTTGTAACTTTTTGTTTTCATACACCAAAATTATGGTACATTTTTGTTCCTTTTAAAAGTTGTGTGTTTCTTTTCTTTTTCTTCTCTTTTGCCATAATTATAATTTCATATAATTGCAAGTATACAAATCACCCAATTCAGCAGATGAATTATTTTTATTTCTTTGGAGTTGCATGTTTTGGCTAACTCATGTTGGCATGTATATTGATCAGATTCTGTCACTTTCACAAATACCTGAAATGAATGACTTTAAGGAGAAAACATTTATTTTGGCTCATGGTTTCAGGGGTTTCATTCCATGACTAGCTGACTTCAAGGCAAAAAGATATTGGTGGAAAGGCCTGGCAGAGGAAAGCTGTTAAACTCATGGCGGCCAGAAGCCAACAGCACAGGAAAAGAATCAGAGAAGAACAGCCTAGGGACCAGATGTAGTCTCCAATATCATGCCTCCAGGACTACCCAGACCCACCCAGAGGTATTCTTTACTCATATCCTAGGCTTCTCTTAAGTTAATCAAGTAGATAAATCAGGATTAACTATTGCAGTATGTACACTATGAAAAAAACTTGTTCAAACCTGAGCCACTGGAATAGCACTGTAATTCATATAGTTGATTAGAATTTCTGGTTACTCTTGACCCTTGGAAGGTAGAAGTTAAAAACTCTTATTCCATAGCTTGAAAATTTGGTTCATAACTTGAACTGTGATCCAGGTATATGGTTAGAGCCACATGCCTTTAGAGGAAACTTTGCTGCATACCTCTGTCTCAAAGGTTCTAGGAAAGATCCAAGAGATACAAGAGAGACTTCTCTTCTTTGTTAATTAAATGCCAATGCTGTTTTTGTAAGCATGTTGACCTTCTATTGGAAATACAGAACATCTAAGTGTATAGTCTTCTGTTTTCTGTCTCCAGTCTTACCAAACATCTGACTGCTATAAGCAATACTTAATAAACAATCTTAAGTGAAATGTTCTCTATAGATAGTCTATGTTCCAGTGTTGTGTCAAGTTACTGTGATTGGACACATGCACATCTGAACCAGAGGAGATGTCCCCCAATTTCCATGTAATCACCTATGCAGAATTTTGCAGCAGTGTGAAAGCAGAGACATTCATTGAAGACAGATTCAAGACACTATTTCAGAGGCTTCCTGTGTTTCCTGTTGAAGTTCTTGTTATGTTGTTCAATGTCATTTGTAAAAATACCCTTTAGCTCCATGGTGGATTTCTTTCTGAAGGTGCAGCCTGGGAGAAATGAATCTTTTGAACACAGAAGATTTCCTTTCTCTAGAGTGAAAATTATGGGGCTTAACACTTTCCAAAATAGTTTTAAAAGAAAACTATTGTGATGAAAGTTATGTGAACAGTGAAAAAGCCTATGCCTGTGAAAGTAAATCTGCTTAACAATTAAATCAAGACTCAAAAGTTTAATGGACTACTTTACCTGTAGAATGTCCTCAAGACTTTAATTTGCTAATACATACTGACAAACTCCAAGAACATTTAGCAGTCATATTTCTTAAGATCACTATATGATATGATACAGCCCTTTGTTCTCCAAATACTGATTAAAATCTTTTGAAAGAAAAAAAAAGAAAAATACTGAATTTAGTTTTGAACTTTGGTATGTTTTAAAAATTCTTTTTCTGATTTAATGACTAAGAAGTACAAATTTAATATAGTGATGAGAATATTCAAAATAACTTTTAATTAATATATATTCCTTTACATTAAAATTGCAACATTTAAAAATTATCCACTATAGCATTTTGGAAACATATAATGTATAAATACACAAAACTGACATTTACGGCATTATTAAAAACATCTTGGCAAGATTATGTATCTAAGATTGTGAACAATCTTATGCCCATAAATTTGATAATTTAGATGTAATGGACCCATTCTTTGAAAGATATAATCTGCCAAAACTCACCCAAAAGAAAATAGACAAATACTTATTAAGTAAATTATACTAATAATTAATAACCTTCCAAAATAGAAGGTGCCATGTCTAAATGGATTGATTCACTGATGAAGTCCAACAAACATTTGAAGATGAAATCATGTCAGTTCTCCACAATCTTTTTAACCACACTAAGCAGAGGAATAGTTCCTAACTCATCCTTTGAAGTCAGCATTATTTGAATAGCAAAATCAGATATAACATTACAAGAAAATAAATGCACAGATCAATAGCTCACATTAAAATAGGTTCAAAATTCAATGACATATTAGGAAATCAAATTCATCAGTGTTTCAAGGGAACTATTAAAAAATCAGGAGGGATTTATCCCAAGTATACAAGCTGTTTCAAGACCCCCAAATCAATTAATGCAATCTATTGCATCAATTGGCTAAAAAAGAAAAATTATATGATGATATCAATAGATACAGAAAAAGCAATGGACAAAATTCAACACCTATTCACAACAAAAATCTCAGCAAACTGGAATTGAAGGGAACTTCCTCAAACTAAGAAGAACATCTACAAAAAAAAAAAGAAAAGAAAAAGCAAAGAAAAGAAAAAAAAAAAGAAAAATAATTGTACTCTAAGATTTCTACAGGTATGTACCCTTTTACCACTCATTTTCAAGTTCATCAAGAGTCCTAGCTGATGTAAAAGGAAGAAAGGAAGTCATAATATTGTCTTTGCTTGTAGATAACTTGATTATCTATGTAGAAAATTCAAAAGAATTGATAAAAAAAGTTCCTGAAGTAAATAGATAATTATAACAATGTTGCAGGGTACAATATTAAGTCATTTCCTTTCCTATATATGAGAAATGAATAAGTGGAATTTAAAATTAAAACACAGTGGCATTCATATTATCATTCTTTCCATGAAATACTTATACAGACCTAACAAAATATGTACAAAACTTATCTGAAAAAATCTATACAACTTCATGAAATAAATCAAAAGTAATGAGATAAATGAATACACATTTCATATTAATGAACAGCTAAGACTCAATATTATCAAAATGTCAGCTTCACCCCACTTGCTCTATAGATTCAACACAATATCAATCAAAATCTCAAGGTATTTTATAGATACTGTAGACATATTCATTGTAAAGTTTTTATAGAGAGACAAATGACTCACAATAGCCAACAAAATATTGAAGAAGAACAAAATTAGAAGACCAATATTGCTTGACTTCGAGATTTACTGCAAAGTTACAGTAATCAAAATAGTATGGTGTTGCCAAAAGAACTGATAGGTAGATCAATGGAACTGAATACAGAGTGTAGAAATAGTGCTATAGAACTGTAAATTGATCCTTGACAATGCAATGGAATAAAGATAGCCTGTTAGACAAAAGTTACTAGAATAAATGGACATTCACATGCAAAAAATGAAACAGACACCGACTTTACACATTTCACTAAAATCAACTCAAGATGGATTATAGCTCTAAATATAAAACTCAAAATATAAAAGTCCTTGAAACGAACACAGAAGAAAATTCAAAGATCTTAGTTAGAGCAACAACATTTTAGATACAATACCAAAGAGAAAATCCACAAGAGAAATAATTGCTAAGCTAGAGTTTATGAAAATTAAAAACGTCAAAGTGAAAGACAAAGTCAAGATAATGACAAGAAAATTCACAGAATCAGAGAAAAAATTTGCTCTTTGGTATTTGCCAGCAATCTTGGTCTTTGGCAATTATTTGAGGATCTGAAAACTTATATCCACACAAAAACATGCACATGGATGCTTATAACAGAATTTTCTCAACACAGAAGCAAGCAAGATGCCCCTGAGTAGGTGAGTATATAAATACACTGTGGTATGTTTAGTGCTAAAGGAACTCCAAGCCATGAGATAAGTGTATTAGAAGGATGGCAGAGTGTATTGAAGGGGATAAAGACAATGTGTCTCTTATTGTAATAAATGTTTTTATTTAAACACTCGCTGCAGCATTTGATCCTAACAAACAAGATTCCAGCAGTATAAATGTTTAGAAAAAGAAAAACTGTGGAGACATTAAACCAATAGTTGTGTGAGGATGGACTAGGAGGAGCACACCAGATTTTCAGGGCAGTGAAACTATTTTGTGTGATACTATACTGGTGGACACATGTCTCTATACATTTGTCCAAATCTACAGAATGCAAAACCCCAAGGATGAAGACTAATTGAAAGAAATACAGACTTCGTGTAATTATGATGTGTCAATGTAGGTTCATCAGTGTAAAAAACATACTACTCTGCTGGAAGATATTGATGTTGGGAAGACAATTCATTAGTAGGGACAGAGGACATATAAAAAAAATCATTGTATCTTCCCTCAGTTTTGCTGCAAACCTCAAGCTATTCAGAAAATAGGAATTCATTAATTCAAGAAGAAAACAAAAGACATTGTAATAAATCATTAACCAAAACATGCAGAGTAATAGTAATTTTTCAAAAATCAATTTACTAATCACTGTCACTATCATACCACTTTATTTAAAATTTAAAACTTCAAGAATGATACCTTTGTTCAAATGGTACAGAAAGCTTAATGCATCCTTGAGATGGCCTTGGAGTGTGAAAAACAAATATAAATTCCATGCATAATAAAATACGATTCCTATATTTAAATCAAAGGATTATATTCATTTGAGCATTATTTGAAAAATAATCAAGTGTTATTATTCACAGTCTTAAAGATTACTTCCATTTCTTTTTTTATTTAAAAATACTGTATCTTAATCATCAAAGTCACTGTACTAATGTCACTTTAATATAGCCATGCTCTCTTCAACCTCAAGAAATAGAATAACAACAAAAAATAAGACATATTCAGAACTTGTTCAGAGAGAAGATCATTACTCTTCTTTAAAATTCAGCTTCTTTCGAGTTGCTTTCTCAAACTTGTGAACATATGAGTCACTGAAGAGCTTGTTAAAAATGCAGATGCTCTGGGCTGTTTCCCAGACATTCTGATTTTGTAGGACTGCGTGAAACACTACAATATCCACCTTTAAGAAGTATCCAATCAAAAATTGCTATTGAAGAGCATGTTAAAAGACAGGCCGATTTTAGTTGTACGTAAATTCACTTCTTTTCTACTTCAGGAGGACACAGTCACTGGCCCTGCTTGGGATAGGAATAATGGATCTCTCAGTACCCATAGAAATGTCCACTCTACTTTATAAGCTTTTGCTCCCATTCTGTCCATGCACATTCATGCATGCTTTGTTAAGCCAAGAACTGTGGATTTTAGTTTCAGCGTTTGTATTAACAAGTTACATGGCCCAATTAGCAAACTCTAGAACTTCACTAAAGCTC
>RJWT010043228.1:0-11996 GCA_004365215.1 Cuniculus paca | reverse complement strand
GAGTGAGTCCAGGAATAGCTTTGGGATTGCTAAGTGTCTGGGGATCACTGACTACACAGACATGTTTTGAGGCCCTCTATAATAGTTTCTACAGCTGTTAACAGTTTGTAGAAGAATGGGAGTATTATATATCAGAGTTTAAAATGTGCATGACTCGCATTGCACAGAAGTCAGATTGGGATAGAATCAGATTTTTTTCTGAAACTCGGCCAGGAAAGTCTTCAATAACTAGAGAAATTCTTTTCACTGCTGAAATCAACATGAAGGACATTGTGTTATTATAATTGCTTATAGCTCACCATGAAAGTTGTCATTGTATGAGTGGATGTACGGGCTGTACTGTTTTGTTTTTATTTATTCTGCATTCTTTATTCTAATGTCCTTTCCTTTTTCCTGACCAAAAAGATTGTTATTGAGCCCTTCACAAAGCTGAAATAATGCAGTGTGTTAAAAAAATGTTAACAATTCAAAGAAGTTATAAAAATTTATAAGTTGGCTGAATGCTTGGGAAATTTCTGCATATTTTAATATAAATAAGTAATGCAAATATTTGTTCTTTGCGTTGAGAGGTTAAGTCTCCATTTTCCAAAAGGCCCTATTTAAATTAGATATATTTGATTGTACTGAAATAAAGACAGTTTCAATTTTGAGTGATGCCAAAGATTAAATACCACCATTGTTATCAAATACAAAAAATTAAGTTTCAGAGAGTTAAACAATTTCCAGTAAACAGGAATCACTTTGTGATTAGAGTTCTTATAAAGGTAACTTGCTTTTTTTTGGTTTTGTTTTGGTTTTGCATTGGATATTGAATTCAGGGCCTTCCGACTGAGCTACATCTCCAGCCCTTTTTAATTTTTTCGTTTATTTTGAGACAGGGTCTCACTGCATCAGTTAAATTGCCCAGGCTAGGCTCAAACTTTCAATTTTCCTGCTTCAGCTTTCCAGAGTTCTGGAATTACAGGGTTTTAATAATTTTTTTATTGTCGAGAGTTCCAAATCGAGACTGAGATTCTCTGTATAAGAACTCTTTGGACCATCTTTATATTCTTCCAAGTTTTGCTTCTGTTTAAAAATTAACTGACAGACAATTCAAGGTAGGCATGGGATGTATATCTTCAGGTGGGAGATAAATACAAATTTTAAAAATTGAGTATAAATGGGAAGAAAATCAAAGTATGAGAGGGGTGCCTTCGACTGAATTATGTAATCAAAATACGCATTCCACACCTGGTGGAACGGGCTTCCAGAAATGGAATTAAAATGCCCTGGGATCAAATCCCAGGCCTGGGCTACCCAGTATTCTGGAAAAGTTGGTGGGGGGCAGCTTTGTGGGCAGCCACGGGGGCTATGGGACTCAGCTTGATAATCAGAGAAAGCCTCAGTCCAGACTTGGGGGATCTTCGAAAATAATGATGAATAATCATACCTCACCTTTCTCTCTCCTTACCAGCTAATGCTTTAGCTCTTAGTCATCAGGTTCAAAGGGGCAAAGGGAGACCCCAAGAAAGGAGGGAGAGTCCCAGGGTGGAGCAAGCATATCCCACAAACTTCACAAACTGTGGCATCATGTCGTTTGGATAGGCGTTGGCTGCCAGCTCTACCCTCCTTCATACATGCAGCCCTAGGACTGTGAGCGTCCTCTTCAGGGCAGGCTGCACTTTATCCCTGGCTATACCTCCCTTAGGCTATGGGACACTTGGAAGAGTCAGTGTTTCCTTAGGAAAAGTAACTTAAATAAGATCGAAAGTGAAATGTCTTCCACTCAGAAGAACCAGGAAAACATGAACTTCTGCTTTCTTAAACTAAGAGGCTGTACTTGATTGAGAAATAATATAACAGCTGACATTTGTTGAGTGGTTACAGGGTACTAAACACTGTATTCCCTGTGTACATAGAGATGCTAGCACCCAGTGGTGTGGTGTATGCCTGTTGCTGTAGTCAGGGTTTGCAAGGAAAACAATTTAATACAGTACACATAACTTACAGGATTATTTTATAATAGTCACCCAAAGAGTCAAATACAAAAGAGTGCATGAAATCTGTCCACATATTAGAGACTTAAAGAATCCGGCTGAGGACCTGGGTCCCATGACAATGACCCCGTGAGTCCAACTGGAGGCCTAGAGCCCACGACAGTGTCTCATGCAAGTCTGTTTTAGACTTGGATCTGCACTGGGAAGGCCCAAAGGTCAGTGGTGGGAAGCAGACAGTCTGTACCAGTGGGATGAAGGATCTGTGCCAGCAGGCTGAGGGATCTGCACTGGAGCCAGGAAGCAACACTCAAAGTTGCTTTGAGTGCTGCTCCCCCGAAAAGTACCACAGCCATCCTCAGCAACAATGAGGTCCCAAGATCCTCTGATGATGAGAACAGCGGAGTTCATATCAGAAAAACCAGCACGACAAGTTCCTCCAGAACCAACAGCACCACCTCTTTCCTTTCAGTTGTCCTTTTTATGCTGTTTGCAACAATCCTCAGGTGGGCCTTCCATACCCAGATCCACACCGATTCAGTTCATCTGGGTGTTACAAATTGACCTCCAGTTGTCAATCCTCCATGCCTGTAATCCCATAATCTCATCTATCAGGGACACTGAGGCAGGAAGATAGTTAAATTGGAGGCCACTCTGGGCAACTTAGTGAGATCTTGTCTGAAAAAAAAAAAAGCTGAGTTGAGGTTGAAGCTCAGTGGTAGAGCATATGATTAACATGTGCATCAGGTTCAATCCGCATCACAATAAAAACAAAAGCAAAACAGATGGTTGTAGGTAGCATGATAAGCAGATGGAAATGTTGAAGAGGGTGGACCAGCCAGAAGTGAACAAGGGAAGAAACAGCATCAGACTTAAATCCCAGTTTCTCCAGACACTGGGGACCCTTGGTAAACACTTCCTCTTCATTAAATCTTTGCTTCCTTGTAAACTATAATAATAGCAGCCTGGAATGCACAATTCTGATTTCTCAGTCAGGAAGTGGCCCTTAATCAGGGACTTTGTTTTAGTGTTTGGCTTTTCAGGGTCATGGAACTCTTTCAGAGGCTGCGAGATGCTAAGGGCTGTCTCTCCACAAAACTATACACACCTGTAGGTATGCATATAAAATGCTACACGGTACACACTCCTTCTGGTTCCCTTGGAGGGAGCCAGCCTTCTTTGGTAGGTGGAATAACATCAGCAAGGGTCTGCTAACAGGCAGCACTTGTAGGTGCAAGCAGAGAGGCTGGCTGGTGGGAGGTTCCCAGCAAGCTTTTCAGGGCTTCCCTGCTGAAGGAAGGGGAGTAAGTAATGGTTCATCTCCTGTCTATATGGGAGGGGGTACTGGGAATGTCTAGATGTAGGCATCGGTGCCTAGGAACGGGGACTGAGATTTAAGGGCAAAATTCTCATACCAGAAACTCTTGGGCTATTGGGAAAGCTATAAAAAGGCATCAAGAATTATATAAGAAGATAATAACTGAAACAGAGCTAGAGGATATAGGCTGGGTCCCTAAGGAATTTCAGTCACCAAGACCAGAGTCAGAGCTGACTTAGATGGGTTCAGGATGACTAAGCAAGATTTCCCTGTTTCTGAGATGTTCAACGCTGGACCCTGGCAGGGGCTCAGCATTTAGGTAGGCAATGAGGGCCTGTCATTGAAGACTCTGTGTGTGTATGTGTGCTTGTGTGTGTGTGGTGGGGTATGTGGCTGAGGAGAGACCTGGGAAAAGAACTTCCTATTATAACAGTGATGTTCTCTCTCATCAGTTATGGGTGTACCTGCATTACCACTTTCAAATCCTTGTGACTTTTAATTTTGAGATCAGAGAATGTTCTTTAGTTTTTGTAATTTTCTTATCGTGCAAATTTGCTTGCTTATTTACTGCCACTGAGATTCCTTCAGCCACCTCTAAGTGGGAGACCCACAGATCATCAGGTATTCGCTTCCTCAGGGAGATAAAAAGTTAGAGCCAGGTGTGGTGACACATAATCCATACCTGGGAGGCTGAGGCAGGAGGATTATAAGTTTGAGGCCAGACTTGGTAACAGTAATTTGGTAATTTGGTAAGATCCTGTCTCAAAATAAAATAAAAAAAGGGCTTGGTGCAAATGTTCTAGGTTCAATCCCCCATACTTAAAAAAACAAAACAAGTTGGTAGCATTAAATGTAGGAAACTACTGGATTATAATGTCTTTAGTTTTGTAGGGCAGATAACAAAGAAATTATTTTTGAATTATTGAGTAAATGAGCCATTAAATGTATCATAGAAAGCTGGGAGAAACTAGTTGGCTGATGGAGTGAGTAGCAATAGTAGGGTCTCCATTCCTACCACATCACTGCAACCTGTGGTAGAATTCTGTTACATACAGTGATTCTGAGACTTCAGTCATAAACATTTACAGGCAATTAATTAAACTGCCTTAGAAGCTCAATTTCCTAGTGGGAAATTTAACATGTGCGATTTGAAAAGTCACAAATGCAATGAGGATTGAAAGAAGCAAGAAGTCGAAAATGAACAGTATTGTAATTCTGACATGAAGGTCAGGTCAAATATTGCCTAAGAGCTTTTGTGCCTAAAAAGATGACAGCTTTTCTTCCTCAGATTAGATTAAGATTACAAAGAGTATGGGGTGGGTAGGAGTCTTCTCTTTGCTATTTTAGTAGATTAGTTCTTAATTTACTAGATTTAGTAGATTAGTAGATTAGTTCTCAAATTTACCTTTTAGTCCAACAGAAGGAAACACAATATACTTTAAAATGACTTCTAAAGGAAGGTAATTTAAAATATAATTATGCATGTACTGGAGTGGCCATGGGGAGTTAGATGAATGTGGTTCTGAAGAAGGAATAGGAAGTCAGGAATGGAAAGATTCTTGTCAAATAGGATAGAATCAATAATACACAAATTTTTTTATGAAAAAGCAGATCTGAGCCAGTGGTGGTGCATACCAGTAATCATAGGAATTTGAGAGGTTGAAGCAGGAGGACAGAAAGTTGAACCCATCCTGGAACAACTTTATGACTGAGCAAAATCCTGTTTCAAAAGAAACAAGGAGAGGGATCTAGTTATGTAAGATATATAATCAAAATACAGTGAATATTTAAATTTTTAGAACTTTATTACAGTAAACAATACGTTGTCACTAATTCACCTCAAAATATTCCCCCTTGATTCAAACATACTTATCCCATCATTCTTGTTGCTTTCTTAAGTAGTTTTCAGTGTCCTCTTTGATGTCTTTAGTTGTGCTGTGGTGACTTCCTCAATGTCCTGAATCAACTGAAATATTTATCTTTCATGATTATTTTGACTTGAGAAAATCCAAAAGTTGCACAGTGCCAAATACAATGAATAAGGTAGATGAGAACACACTGTAATGTTCTTATGAGCCTGGGTTTCTATTGGATGGCACTTGGCTGTGGCATTCACTGTATTTTTGGTCATACCTCATAAAGACACTCGGGAAAGAGGACTTCCAGAACTGCTTCAGAATGTGATAAGGACAATGGGATAAATGTGTTTAAAATAAAGAGGAGGTATTTTGAGGGGAAAATAATGGCAGTGTGTCTTTTATTATAATAAATTTCTCTTATTCATACACATACCATAATTTTGATTCTTGTAGTTCAGTACAAAGACTCTGGGTTCAATCACCAGTACTGAATAAAAATAGATCTCTACAAATGTGAGATAACCAATTACTTGACATGATGTAAAAATATAACAATCATAGAGTCATACAATTCTTATAAATGACTGTGTATGTGTGTGGGTGTGTGCATGCCTCTCTATAGTAATACCATAAAACAGTATACTGAGAGAAAAAGAAATCATGAGAGACATATGAGGGAGATCATTTGCCTAGTGGCAATCACACCTGTCTTAGCTCCACTTCCTGTTGGTACCTTGACTTCTTACCACCTCTCAAAGCCAACACTTTTTGTCCAGGTGAGAACTCAGTTACTTTCAAAATGGGTGAATCTTACTTTCTTCTTAGTAATAGCTAAGGATGGGGCTCAGGGGTAGAGGGAAAGAATAAAGTGAAGCAGTAATGTCAATCTTGGGAAATGGCAAAATTTATTAGAGATAGAAAGTATTATAAATGAAAGAAGGGTATAAATAAAGCTCTGTAGAAGTTCTGAAGAAGAGGATTATCTTTTCGGGCAGTAAGAAAAGTGTCTGTAGAGAAGATGACACACAAACTGGGCCTGAAAGGGTGGATGGGATTTTGGTAAGTAGATACACGCAAGAAAGTATACCTTGAAGAGAAAAATAGTCCAACAAAAGTGTCACAGCACAAAATGCAAGGAGAGTCAAAGGATTACAGACCCCTTTGGACTTTCAAGATGTTGTATATGTAGTTTCTTTCCTTTTTAAATTATCCATCTTTATCACCATGGTTACATGCACAGTAAGCATAGCAGATTGTGTTTTCGTAAATGACCAAATCAAGATCTCCCATCTGCATACTCTCCTTACACGGTGTCTTTGACATTTGTCATTTTAATGAGCTTTCTTGTCACTGAGACACAATGCCCAATACGCACAATTTAAAGAAGGAGAGGTTTAATTTGTTCGTGGTTTCAGTCCTTGGTCATGGCTCCAAAGCAGAGATATCATGGGAAAAGAGTGTGGCAGAACAAAACTGATTAGTTTGTGGCAGCAGAGTAGGGAAGCAGTGCAAGCAGAGCAGAGGACCAGAAGTAAACCCCAAGGCCAGGCCTCCATGACCCACCCAGACACACCTAGAAGTGTGATCCACCAATCCCCAGGACAAATTCTCAAAGTCAATCAAGTTGAAACTTCACCTTAACCATCAACTTGTCTTATCCTGAGGTCATTTCTATGTTCTCCTTAGGTTGGTGTGTCACCACAGTGGAAGTGACCCCAGTTAACTTCTAACACTAGGTCATAAAAAACTATGAAGCTTCCTTCTGGTTCCTGTGGGTCATTCACCTTTGGAGTCCTTAACCACAGTGGAGGAAATGAGAGGCCTCTATGCTGTGATGAAACCCAGGCAACGCCTGCCAGAAAGGTGAGTGAAATATGCTCCTAGGTGATTCTGGTGCCCAGAGGCTAAAAGACCCCCAAGCCTTCAAGTCTGTCCTGCTGAGGCCCCAGATATCACAGCAAGTCAGCTTCATGGTATCCCTTTCAAATTCTTGGCACATACAATCAGTGAGCATAATAAATGGTTCTTTTTGCCTCTTGATATGGGGCAATTTGTGTATACATCGGTAGTAACTTGTTTTAGTCACTTTCTTCATTGCTGAGACACAGCATCTGACACTTGCAGCTTAAAGGGGGAGATGTATTTAAGCTATGATTTTTAGAGGTTTCAATCCATAGTTGTCTAGCTCCAAGGTGAAAAATGATATGTAGGAAGGGTCTGGGTGGAGGAAATCTCCTCATGGCATGGTGACCAGGAAGCAGAGAGAGGAAAAGGAGGAACCAGAGAGGGAGAAAATCCTTCTAGGTCACAGCCCTAGTTGACCTGCCTCCCTCTTCCCTCCAGTCCTGCCTCTTAGCAGCACACTCAGTCCCTACCTCCTAACAGTGGATGAATCCTCTTGAGTGTAGTGGCCCCAGAATCCAATCACCTTCCTCCTCTGAGGGTATGAAAATTTGGAGGGACCTTCTGGATCTGAACCATAACATAACTTTAACAGTGAATGAAGATACTCTTTTCTGGTTCATTTATTTCTATTTAGCAGGGACAGTATAGTATCAAGAAGGAAGAAAATTACTAATTGTTGATACCCCATAGGGATATATATATATATATATATATATATATATATATATATATATAAAATCTTCTTTTAAATACTATTGTAGAGAGAACTGAGGTTCAGAGAGATTAAGTGATTTCTAAAGTCACACAGCTAGAGCACAAACCCAGTTTTCCTCATGGCTCTATAGTTAAAGGAGTTTTCTTTACCATGTGGGACATGAGACTGAATGTAAACCTCTAAAGTATCATAAATAATAAATTTTGACACCAACCCTGTTCTCCATCTGATAGCCAGTTGCTGAGCACCTAAGTCAGGAACTAGGAGAGAGATGAAGAAAGAGGCATATTTCCCTGTTCTCCTAGACAATCTTGGCTGATTGGTTTCTACCTGATGTTCCAGTGAAATTATTAATAACATCTACATGTAGTGTTACAAGAGGTCTATTTTTGATGATAAATTACATGGTTGCAGGTAATACTTCCCAAACTGAACTTTTAGAGGGAAATAGGGAGAAATGCTATCAAATGACTAGGTGAGGTAGCAGGCAGGCACTGACTGATGGCCCAAAACAAGTAGTAGAATCTGTTGACTCAGTAAAAACCTTGTTCATTCACTGTTCAACAATAGCAAAAGATCAAATGGTGATTTTGTTCAACGTAAAAGTGTTTATTGCGTAATCACTTGTGTACCACAGTTGCTGAGCTTTAAAATCTGAATTGATAAAAAAAAGTAAGATTTCCTACACAGACAAACCAAAACAAACTTAACTGACTGTCTCAATGAACCTAATTGGTCTGTGTTGAGCCAAAATAGCAAGGATGGTCTATATCTCTCTTGAGGAAATGGTGGGTAGATGAATTTAATTCAAAGACCAGGCCGCATTTCTCAAAAGTGTGATCTACTCACTATGGATGTCAAACTATGGGGCAGGAGGAGGTAGATTAAGGCTGCAGATTCCTGGACTGTATATCTGACTATGAAATAAAACATTTTCTGAGGGGGGTCGAGGACTCAATCATTTTTAGTAAGTTCCCAGGCAATTCCGCTGCACCCTTTAAAGTTTGAGGATGTCTGGGATTAGATGTTTAGAGCCAAGGAAACATTTAGGGCCTTTTTCTAATAGGCCCTAGAGAAAGTTTATTGATTTGGGGATTGTTGTTAGTTGTTTGGTTGATTTAGAATTGTGGATGCATGGAGAATGTCGCCTGGAGGGCTGACCCCAGGTGCAGTGCTAACCTTCATCATCACTGTGGAAAGAAGATGAAGTTGGTCTTAATTCCAGACTGCTTCCTCACATAAATTACAAACCCACTCGCCAGGATGAGGAAGCAGTTGCCTTTTTTTATTACAAGAAAAAAGGATATATTTGCACATTGATCTTTTTCTCATTATTACCTCTGTCACTGGGATTAATCTCATCATGGATTTGCCAAGCTCTCTTTAGCAATACCAATGAATTGCAAAAAAAGAGGAATCAGATTCATTCTGGCCAATATTGAACAAAGTTGAGCAAAGGGGCATCCTGCAGATTCAGGCATATGAAGATGGAATGTCTTACTTTCTCGGGATATTTGTACAAACAGAACTTGGCATCCAGTTTTGAGATCATCTAGCCCAACCTTATGGTCTAGATGAAAAAACTGAGGCCCAAAGTAAGGGAATGGCTAGAATAAATCCTAGCTCTTCTGCTTCCTCTTTCTGTCATCTCGGACAAGCTACTTGTTGCTTGCTTTCTCTCAAGTGCGGGATAACAGGAATGCCCACTTTTGTTTTCAGGCAGAAGAAATGGACATGGAGAACTTGAAAGTGGTGGCTGCCCCTGGCCCAGGTGCTGTTCAGCTGAATTTACAAAGTTAGTGATGACACAGCCAGGAACAGGCCAAGATCTTTTAACTCTCCTTCATTTTCCATGAAAGTTCTATGGAATCCCAGAGCTCAGTCACACAAGGTACCTGTGTATCTCCACCTTGTCCAATGCTATTTTAAGGTTTTGCAGAAGTGCCCCCGGACAATGAGCACTGGCTGGCTGCCTCCAGCCGTACAATCTGTTCTAAGGGGTGGGTGACCTCTGCCTGTATGGGACATCTGTCTATGGCCTAGCTGGCCATCTGTCTGCTCCCCAGAGTGCCCTGTGTGTCTAGACCGCTCCCTGTTTATAAACCACTGGGGGCCACAAATGGGGGCTGAGGCCCAAGATGCCCAAGGCATGTTCCTTAGCAGTCAGTTAGCTCCCTGAGGCTTGCTACATGGGGAGAGGGTGAAGTGTGTGGGCTTCAAAGCAGACTGCCTGGTCCCACCAGCTCCTGCTGTGGGGCTTAAATTAGCTATTGACTGCTAAGACCACTCAGTTTCTTCACTTGCCAAATCATAAGTAGAATACCTACCTCCCAGGGTTGTTAGAGTCCACCAAGAGATTCACAGAAAAGAGTGACCCACAGTCTACAAATGGTAGCTTCATGAGTTTCGAGGAGAATTAGAATACAGAGAACTTCTCTGTAGAAAAGACAGACATCAAAACGAAGAATTGTAATTTGTAATGCAGTAATAGTTTGAATAATCTTAGAAGGGTAATGCCAAAATTGAGAGTTGATTGAAAATAATGTATGGTCAAAGAAGTTGGTTATAGCTCTACAAAAGAAATAATAGAACTGACTTCTGTGTTTTCCAGCTTCTTTAGTGCCTCTCCTTCCCCTGTTTTCTGACTTTTCCCTCAAATTTTGTTATGGCTGTTTAAGAAATTGGGGTAAAAATAAGCATACTAGTTCTTATCTGTGTTTATAAGCCTATAATTAGGAACTTGGAAGAAGTTTTAATAAATAATGAATTATATCAATGTAATTAATTCACACATACTATTAAATAAAAGATGCCTGCTGGCCACAGTGTAGTAGGCAAGTGAAATATATTATTGCTGGGTCTCAAAACCAAGTAAAAACTTCTAACTCTCTTTAGAGAAATTTCTGTTATTGATTAACTAGTGTGAGTAGTGATCGATATAAAACTCTGGTCCCTTAGTACTTCTGTATTGCTAGATGATTACTGTATTAGTATAAGCCAAGTAATGCTGAGGTAACAGGTAACTCCAAACCTCTCAATGGCCAAAACATTTATTTCTTCCTTAAGTAACACATCCTCATCAGTTTGTCTGGGCTCTGGATACCCAGACTGATGGTGCAACTTCCATGGGACATGTTGCCAGTCATCGTGTCCCAGGGAATCAGCATTAGATTGAGCCTAGGCTCCTAAAGCCTCCCTGGAGGTGGTACACATCACTTCTGCTCAGATATCTCTGGTCAAAGCCAGGACACACCCAACTGTAAGGAAGCAGAGAGGCACAGTCCTACTCTGTGTTTGGTAGGAAAACAGGGATGTTTGGTAAAGAGCACAAATACTACCAAATTTCCATATGCATCTTACCAGCCATCACTTTTGGAAGGAAAAAAATGTAACTTATTCCTCTTTGGATTCTTCCAGAAACAGGCTGAAGTAGAAACACGACATAATAGGTGACTGGAACAAAATGGGAAGCAGGGCCAGGAAATTTGGTCTTCTCTTCCCTTTCTTCTTTTGGCATCTCTTTCCTTCCATTGAGTCGGGATTTGGACTCTGGAATTGATGCCTGGATGATCCTGGACCATCATTAGCCACTTTCAGCCTCAGTTCTTGTGCCTGGAAAATGAAGGTCTCATTAGTCCTTTGTAGAGAATTAAGGTGGCAGGCGTGGAAGCCAGTGGTTAGTTAGTGCTTGTGCTCTGGCTGTTTCCAGGGCCCTTGAATGTGTGTCATAGCTGAGTTGCCCACTGAGGCCTGCAGTCTAGGCAAGGACCTAGTTCTCTTCTTCTAATTCCATATCAAAATTCACCTATCCTGTATCAGATTTCATCAGAAGTTCCTTTTTTACTAAATAGGATAAAATAATCCCCATTAACTAATTAATTAGTTACTATTAGTGGGTTTAAAAGCCCCCCCATCCCCCAAAATTGCTAAAGGTAACTCACCCAAGGTAGGCTAATGGCAGTTGTAAATTCATCGTATGTATATCCAAAATGAAAGACACTCTGGAGATCATCCAAACTGATAGCTTTCAAATTTATTTTTTCCTAACTGAAAGATAATCCAGATCCTTGCCTATAAAAGGTAAAGGGATCTGCTCTGACTGAGAGAAGGTGGACAGCACTCTTTGCTTGGTCCTTGGCCCTAGTGTACCCCAACCAAAGCATTGGTTCCCAGCCACCTCACTGGTTTTAGGCCAACCTTCTGGTTGAAGAGAGACTGAGGCCCAG
>RJWT010043227.1:0-11990 GCA_004365215.1 Cuniculus paca | reverse complement strand
TCTCTCTGTCTCTCTGTCTGTCTGTCTCTATCAGTTATGGTTTTGCTAACTTCAAGAATTAAAAACTGATGTTTCTGGGTTTTGGGTTCTCTGAAATTAAAAGAAAGCTTCTTTAGAAGAGTCATCGTGTTAGTCAGCTTCACTGTTACTGTAGACTGGGTGGCTAGAACAACAGAAATTCATTGTATCACAGTTTGGAGGCAGGAAATCCAAGACCATGGGACTTTCATGACTGGTGACTTTTTCTGATATATGTTTACAGAAAGAGAGAGAGAGAGAGTCTCATTTATAAAAGCATCAATTCTATCAGGAGGACACTACCCTCCTAACTAACACTGATTACTTCCCAAAGGCCCTACCTTTAAATTCCATGACACTGGAGGGTTAGGGCTTCAGCATGTTTAATGGGTCGTACACAACATTTAGACTATAACGGTCACATTTTAGAAAGTACTTCCTCTCGCTATGTTCTGATTTTCTTGAGCTTGGTAATGGTACATCCAAACTAAACTGTTTGTTCTACAGAGACATAAAAACCATGACAAAATATATTCCTGCAAAATGCCATAAGGCCCTGCTTCTCTGGGCGCTGAGGCATGGGGTTGATGCCCAAATAAAGCACCATCACTCTGTGCTCTTAGGATTCTTAAGCATTGGGGAACATCATGTCACATACTTAGGGAGCCCTCGGCATGGCTGTAAGGCAGGTCTTCCAAAAGTAGGGTGTGACATGGGATGGGGGGCAGAGATCAAAGTGGACCCATTTCTTCCTTTGTTATCAGTGTCTCTCTCCACTGTTCAGTATGCCTGATAATCTCCATGATAAGTCCTATAAAATGAATCCTATTAAATATCAGACTTAGGAAATGTCTATAAATCTAGAGCAAAGGTGTAGAGTTTCCTTTACAGAGATTTTTTACTCTGGAAATCTTTTGAGTATTTAAAAATTTTCCACGTGTAATCAAATGATTTGTTGGAATTAGGAAAATGGGCCCACTGGGCAGTGTATATGAAATGCCTCAATGTGGACAGCCTTTGTAAGTGGTCTTCTGGCCCTTAATTTTGCTCCAAGTCTCTTTTCATGGGTAGCACCAAGATCTGCCCCAGAAGTTTCTCAGACCCAGCTCCTCTTCTGTGTCTGAACAATGGAGGAGTCCTTGGGTGCAACACTGCCATGATGCTGCACGTGCCTAGCCCTGTGTTGGGCAGGTGACTCATAGAGAGAAAGGAAGTTCAGTCTAGTGGTACATAGTCATGAGTAGGTCATGCATGCACAGGTATAAGTGGGATCCCAAGGACAGGGACATAACTTTTCCTTGCTTGACAACTAACAGGTTATCTTTGGGTTTGGTCAAAAAGTGTGGACCAACATAGTGAGTGGCTGGTCCTGCTAGTGGAGGTGTCCACTATTCTCATGATAAATGTAATCTGGCCTCCTACCTAGTCTGGCATAGTAAAGCTGAAGATGACCCAACCTACTCTAATGACAGGATGAGTCCAAATTTGTGGCATATGTTTTATGGTGCTCACCCTGCCAGGCTGATTCATCTTTCTCTCACAGAGACAAGTACAAGAGGACAGTGTGGGAAAGACCAGCATGAACTCAGTTTTTACCCCCAGGCAAATCACAAATGAAAAACCTGAGAGGTATGGAAGTTTATGGTCTTAAAAGATCCAAGCCCATGGCAAAAAATTTGCCACTTTCAAGATTCTCTTGAATGATGGCTCCTTGTGACAAGCAGGAACTAAACTCACCTGGGAACCCAGGATATCTACTGTGTGGCAGACAGAATGCTAGGTCCAGATTTTAGTCATCGCCATGGAGGCTCAGATGACATCACCCCTCTAGATGAGTTTTCTAAGAGGTATCTGGGCACCTGATAAAAATTAATGTCTCACAGAAGCCCAGGCCTCTCCTTGAAACAGAGGGAAACCAGAGGATCCTACCAGAAGACACAGCAGTGTCTCTATCAAGCTGTGAAACCCTTTCAAGGAAAAATACATTGTTCTGACCACAACATCTCTGTTAGGTCCTCAGCTGCTATTTATGATGCTGAGTGTAGCTTTTTTAGTCCTAGTCCCAAGTTGCTCTGGTCGATTAGAAAATTCATAAATATTGGTCATTGTAAGACCACATTTTAAAAATTCATTGACTGCAGTGATTCACCTAGAATGCTATGCCTGAGTTTCAGGCATGAATCTGGTCTAAATTGAATGCTTAAACTTAGAAGTGGCTCCAAAGCCTGCCATAAGATCTTGGATCTTACTTTAACTAGAAATTAGCCGGTATTTGTGAGCTGAAATAACACAGGCTTACAACTGTATTTTACATTGCTTCTTCGCTCTCTTTTTTTTCTTTTTTTCTTTTTCTTGTGTGTGTGTTTAGTAACAACAGTCTCCTTAAATCGTAGTGGCATATAGCCAGAGGAAAGAGAGGTGTTAATGAGACTCAGTATAAATGGAAGGGGCGCAGGACTGACAGTTTTCCGTAATGCAGTTGGCACTGGATCGAAAAGACAGGTGTTGGCACAGAGCTGACCGATCACCTTAGATAATGATGAAAGAGTAGTGACAGGGTGAAGATTCAAGGACCACTGAAGAGTCACACAGGCCAAGGAGCCAGGGAGAAGCCTGTGAAGGGAGAGATACATCATCTACTCTTCATCATTCCAGGGCACAGGGTGAAATATGAGGGAGCTGATAAGCGGACACAGTGATGTTGATGCCAGGATTTGTGAGGTGCAAACCCTAGGAATGGCACTGTATTTGATAGTAGGGTTAGGACAGGGCAACTCAGACAACTAGAGTGACCAGATGTTTAAACCTTCTGCATTGATGACCCTTGCTGTTTTTGTAAAGGTAGCCTTCTTTCATTCTTTAAATGCCTGACTTGGAGATGGCCTTTGAATACTTAGGTGCTGTTTTTCTGCTATTGGTTTATAGATCCTTTTGTGGTGTTCTCCATTCTTGCCCATTTCTCTGCATAGTTGCACATTATTCAGAAAGAAGACAAAAAAGACTTCTCTGTCTTATCACATTTTGGAGAAGTGAATAGGCAGATGGGAAGAGGTTGAGTCATGTGGTTGATGGAAACTCTTGGATCATCCCTTATTTTGAATGAAGTCACTCTTCCAACAATTAGAGAACAAATTGCATATTCCTCATAAGCCAGAGCTAAACCCCCTTTGTTCCTGTTAATCACCAAAAGAGGGTGAGATAGGATGAAATGAAATAAACTTATATCCCGGGGCTGTCAAAATAAATTGTTACTTTCAAATGCCATGAGGGATAGGCAGCAGAAGAGTCTAAGGACAGGTAGAGATTTCTGTTACCAGTTAAAGTGCAGGACCTTTGTCCAAGGAAAACCTATGAGGATCAAAGACCTTCAGCAGCATGTGACTTCAGAAGCTCACGGAAAACTAACACTCCATAGCAGAGATGATTACAGAATTGAAATTTTTGTATTAAAATAGGATTTTAATATCTGGAATGACAGCAAAAAGGAAACATTCTGTGACTGCTACCAGATGACATGAAGTCACCTTTCAGATTTCCCTGCAGTAAGGAGTAGAAAAACAATAGCACTTGGCCAGTATGTGGCAGAAATATTCAGCTCCACAGAAGTCCAACTGATGTTTACCTGTGGGGTATCATGATTTCCACAGAATTTGCCTCATGGTTTTTGTCTTAGTTCATAGATCAAGTTGAGCTTATAGAAGATTGATCAGTTTCAGTTAATGTTAAAAATTAGTTCAAGGCCATTTTGGAGAATAATAGTCCTTCTCTACTATTCTCTAGTAATGACCTGAAATATGAGCAGCAATCTTTCTCTCAAGCCTATACTACTTGGCTTTGTGAGAAATTCCCCTAATGGGCTAGATTTAGCATTGTCACCCTTGAAATTAAAAGCTGGTGTTTAAAACTTCATTTTTATAAGAACTTGACATCAGTAATTTTTATACCTTTGATTAAATAACTAAAAATACATTATTATTGGGTTAATAATTACTCTAGATATGGGCAGATTTTTGACTATTTCATTGCATTATTATAGCACAGAAGCAAAATTTCACTCATATATTTGACTTAAATGGCAGTCTTTAGGGATATGAATCAGAAATTATAAGTTCTACTGCAATTTACATGTTAAGTTCTGTAACCCCGTGATAGTTCAACCATTTGTTAAAAAAAACAGTAGGTGGCCTGTGGTCTGATTTTCAATGAATAATTTTATTTTACATCCAGCACAAGGTCCAGCTGAATGTTTCATTACATTAAAATTTCACCAAGTGACATAAACCTTGTAATTAAAAAAGCGTTAACTTTTTATAAAGTGCCCAGGTAATTTTCAAAAACTGTTCCTCCCTAATGTGGTTGGGCTAGTGTAGCACTACAGGCATTTTGTCACATAATATCCTTAGACATGTTCTATTTAAATTATTTAAGCTTTAATTTTTCCCCCTTTCCCAATGAAGAGCCTTAAAGTATTCGTGGAAATAAGGAATTAAGTGACTACTTAGCACTAACCTTCTTGTTCATATTCCAAAATCATTTAAATGTGGTTTATGTCACTGTGTTGTGATTCTTTTCTTTTGGATGTCTTTTGTTATTTTAAAATAGCTCATAATGTATTATTGTTGCCTTGTTCATCTCAAACTTGTTTAATTAGTGATGCTTCTCCGGCATGCCTTCATAAAGGCAGAAAATCAACATTATCATGGCAGTTCCCTGTCTCCTCTGAGGAGAACTCCCAGAATTACCCATGCCATCTGAGATCCCAAAATACCCATCTTGCCCACGGGCACCTGTAGGGTCTGCAGTGTACTGACATTATTCTTAGACACACTGCCTGGGACTTCTAGGAATGGTGTCCCAGCAACGACCAATCGGGATCCACCTATGATCCAGGCTGCTGTATACATTTGGGTAGGAACTACTACTTTTGGCAAACATCGAAAAAGGAAAACAAAAACTAAATAAATAAAATAAAACCATGTTGCCCTCTGTGTTCAGAGCAGAAGGGCCATGAAAGAAATAGCTGGCAATGCCACTCAGTCATTCACAAGTGGAGAGAGCCCCTGGGAACACCAGAAAGTCTCACGCAGGCTCCAAAACGCCACAGATCAGGTGAATTGACTTTCTTTATGGGCAAAAGAAAAATCCTTGGATCCCCCTTCCTAGGAAACAGACAAGAATATTTCCAGGTAAGAAGAAATCTAGGCCTTTGGTGTTCTGTGACATTCTTGGGTTATTGCTGATTCTTTTGTTTTGTTTGTGAGTGTTTGTGACTGTGTCTGTGTATAATGAGAAAAAATATCCTCAGCACAATATGGATTGTTAGAACAAGTGACTTGGGGCTTTTAAAAGGAAAAATAAAACCTAGCATTTAAATCCATAGATGCACGCTTCAAAAAGCCAGTCCCATTCACCCTACTTGATTTTGATGTCTGAATAGTCTACCTAGTGTGGATCCTGGGTGTACAAGCACGTGCCATTCCTGTCAGCATCTCTGTGTTCCATTTTCCATGTTCTGTCCCCTGACTGCCACTGAAGTGCCACTAATTGCGATGTGAGTTCAAAGGGAAGTAGGAACAAATTAGAAAGTCACGGATTTCCACCCTGGTAAGAACAGAATGAGGCACATCATTTAATCACTGCTAGAGGTAAATCAATGGAAAATGGATGAGAGCTTCCCTAGATGAGGGCTAGGACTCTCAGTTTTACCAAAAGGTAATTGAACAAAAGTGATAGTTACCAACTGGTAAAAAGAAAAGAAAAAGATGAGATTCAGCCTGTTCCTTTCTAGCTACAGAGGTGCTCCTTTTGAAGACATCCTCCCACTTCTTTGAGATGCTTGGGAAAAAAAAATTCACAAATTGTTTTTGAAAAGCATTTTTCATCTTGAGCTTCACTAATCAGAAAAAACTTGTATAATAATACACAGTAGATAGTTAATATGATTCTTGGAAATGCTAGTCCTAAGAATATGGAGTTGTAGGAACAACTCAAAAATAGAGTGTAGTTTAGAAAAAAAAATCCCAAGAAACAATAAAGGGAAACTTTCTCATATGATTTGAATCTAAGATATCATGAGGCAAAGTGCCAAAGGTCACAGATGCCAGGAAAGGGCATCACCAGATGTGATGGACCACAGACATGTCCTGAACCAGCCACAAGAACTGTCACTGTCCATCAGGCCAGGGTCAAAGGAGGAGAAGTGAGGTGACTTTCTCCACTTCAGCATGAATATGACTTCATGGATTACACCTGGAACGCTGACAGGGCATTGGAATATCATGTTCTGTAACAAATCTTTGCCATTATTCTGCCCAGCAGTTTTTACATTGGAAGTGGGTAAATGGTTGTAAGAACTTCATCCAAATTTGTCACTTTCCTTTCTGAGCATTTTCTGCTTTGGTTTCTTTTTTTTATTTTTTGTCGCTAAGGTTCTTCTCCATTCGAAAACCATGTATCTTCTCTCTCTGCCCTCACCTTCCATATCATTTGGGCAACCTGGGACTATCTGGTGTTGAACCGCTCTGAGAGGAGTAAGGGGTCGTTGAACAGGTGTAGCGCTCAGTATCCTGTCACCATATGCACACCTGACATGTGGCAAGAACCAGAAGTGTCGGGGCATGTGCTTGGTTTGCCTACTTGTTTTTTTTTTTTTTTTTGAATGATGATTGGTTTTGTCCTGAAAGGAGTCTAGTGACTCAAGAAGCTTTGAACATTTTGGGCAAAATGTACTAAAAACTTCACTGAACATTACCTTAAGAATGAGTCCCATTGTCTGCATAGACACACTGATGCAAGGTCAATTCCCCCAAGATTTTTAGCCCATTTTCTGTCAAATTTTGTGGGACATTTGCAATTCTGAGAGGCCCTAAGCTTTTCCTCCCTATCACTGGTGTCTTTGTTGAAACAGCAGTTTCTGCCCAGAAAGGAAATATCTGTGGAATGTAAAGGAATTTTAATTTTAGCACTAAGGTATTAGCTGATGAGGAAATATTTATGAACTGTTCTTGACTCATCACTGGGATTTTATATTTATTGGCCAAGATAAAGATATCGAATGATAATAGTACTGTAGTACTCTATATTCTGTTGAAACTAGGATCAGTTTAAGATTTAGGGAGTGTTTCTGATGACAAGTTTCCTTTTAGCCCTGAAAAATTTACTTTCTCATTTTCCTATCTCCTCACTTCCAACACCTCTTTTGCTCCTACATAAAAATTAAATAAAGCTAAGATCCAGTACACACAGAGGAACATTTTTATGGAGCCATTTATTGGTCTATTGAATGTGACAAAAAATTCAAAAAAGATTTCTGATCTATTTTCCTTATTCAGAATACATAGCTTTAAGAGTTTAGAGTCCTAAATAAATATACATGATGGTGATGCAAACCGGAAACACTTTTTAAAATAAATGACTGTGCCATGTGTTTGAAGCCTACTGAACTTCCACAGAAAGCACACAAAAGAAACAGAAGCAAGGAGAAAATTAAAGCTAAAACATAGTACCAGCTCTCTAGACAATGTGTTCTGTTTCATCTGGATTTCTATAGTCCATGAGGCATCCTGAAGACTCTTGTGAACTATGTGAGTGGGACTAAGCAGAGAGTTCACCTCTTAAAAATGGTGAATAAATTGAGTGAAAACCTCCATAGATCCCTACTAGCTGATGTGCCCCTGTGGTATACGAGATATTTCTGTTCAATTTGGCCAGACAGTTTCTTATAAAAATGTGTTTTTAGTTTCATTGTGTATCTTTTTCTAGGCAAGGGGGGTAATACCCTCCAGAGCAAGAGAGGTTGGTCTGGCTGCATTCTGAAGCAGTTTGCTTGTGTACTGCTCTGTAGGAGTATCCCCCTCCCCAGCCCCCAGTCAATTTCCCCCCAGGCTAACAATTTTATATCCAAAGTAAATCTAGCTAAAATTAAGAAACAGAGCATACAGCTGCCCTTACTCATGGCCCACAGATGTTACCAAAATCTGATTAAAAAGCCCTTAATCTCCTGCTGCACCTTTTCATTAGTGTAATAATCATTTTTGCCAAACATCTAGTAGAAGGGGAAGAAAGGAGAAGGAGGAGAGAAGATTGGATCTCTAACATGCCCTCAAACATGCCTGGAACTGAACCGGAAGATGAGGAGTTGAGGTAATCCATGTGCTGAAATATTTTTGCTTCTTTTTCTAGAAAATGTGCAATTTGGTCAGGCAGAAAAAATTGAACAGAGCCTTCCAAGCAATAAATCACTGGATTGCTGGTGACATTCATACAATGCGGATATAGTGTTAACTGTAGGAGTCAGACAGCCCCTCCTGCACCCAGCCTGTCCCTAGGAGGTGACCTTGTGACGGTGCAGTAATCAATCATCCTGGCGTAGGACACACTGTTTTTGTTTAATATTACACTATTGGAATATATAGTAAACAAAGTGTAAAGGAAATTTGGAGAGCAAGCACTATATAAGGAATGCTGTAATATGTTTGCTGCCTTTGGAGACTCACCTTACTCTCTGCAGCCTGAGAATGTCTTCTCCAACTTCATGGTGTCAGATGTCGAACACATCCGCATCTCTAAGGCTGTTTCTGGTAGGAGTACCAAGCATGCAGACAGTAGTTAAAATTTTAAGGGAAATAAAAACAGAAGTTTGTACAGATTGAAGGTATAATTTACAGCCTTCCACTGGAATGGAATTTTGAAGCTCAGCCTTCATCTTTTGTTTGCTTTGTTTTTTTCTTTTTCTACTTCTCCTCAGTGTTTCTCCTATCAAAACACCTGGGAAGAATGAAATTTAATTTTAGAAACACAAATTCAGACATACATCTTGTCAAACCCACATCCTCCAGAATATTCTGGAAAACGAATGAACCAGGACCATGTTTAGTGTCTTGTGCATTCATGCAGACTAGCCCCTCCAAGCCTCATGCACTCAGTGTGGAGGATCTATTGTCTTCTAAGTGAGTTACACACACAAAATGGGAACATGGAAACACTTACTAACCATCTGAGTTGTTATTTTCAGTGTGGGCCACTGTGGGGCCAGGCTAATCTACAATATTCATTGTTACTGATGAGATCAAATTTTGTCGAGGAGATTTTCAAGGAGAAAACGGTTAAATAAATTAATCATGAAAGGTGAAATGGTTCTCATTTTTTCTTAACTCTTTAATGTTTCCTCCAGGTGGTAAAGCCTTTGAGAAGGATGTGTAGTGTATTTTGATTATGAAAGAAGTCTGTGCATCCCACCTAAAGAGTTTAGAGTTGCTTTGTTTGGGGTGAAACATCATCAACGGGGATTTTGAGCCTGAGCTAAGGGGAGAACAGGGCTCTAAACACACATAAGTGGAAAACTTATCACAGCCCACTGAAGGGGCACGTTTTAGTTCACATCACATGCAAACATTTTCTCCCCAACATATCTGAGTTTTCTCTGTTTTTCATGGAAAATCAGCAAGTCAGAAACACTCGGTTGAGCTTTACAATGTGAGTTGTGGGGCCTCTAAATGAGATGATAATCATACCATGCAGAGGAAAACAATGGCAGAGTCTTTAAAACTAATGTTGTGAAATGCATTCAGAAAGAGTCAGCAGCCTCAAGTTTCCCACGTGGGTGCAGAGCTCATTTCAATCACTGGAAATGAGATCCCAGGACCACACATCCAAGTTTCTCTTGGAGCCCACAGGGAGTAGCATCATTCTGGGAGGTGCGGTGTCAGCAAAACCCTATCATGGTAGGACTCAGGATGGTGGGAGAGGTGACCAGAGAGATGCTGGGTCAGTGGGAAACTTCAATGTCATTGGGTAATGCTAAGAAGTCTGGAAAAGAGGGGAAATCAGAGGTGACACAAGGGCTTGGTGGCTGAACAAGATTACTTGGTTCAGTCATGCAGATCCCATGTAGACATCATAGGTTGAGGTGGCACGGTCAGCTTTCAACAGCCAGTCAGTCCAGATTGTGTGTGTGCATGTATGTGTGCAGAAAGTTTTTATCAAGCCAGTAGGAAACCTCACTTCATTTTTATATCAAACATTCTCAGAAGAGGCAGAATGCAACATATTTTCCAGGGGGAGAGAGAGATGGAGGGATATGGAAACAGAGATAAATAGCCCCTTTGTCTGGAACCAAAATTGCCTCTGGGAAGCAAGGACAGAGACCAGGGAAGAAAAGGAAAATATGTCACACACACACGTGCACACACACACACACACGCACATGTCAAGCCTCCATCCCACGGTCCCACAGCACCATTCTTGGCACCTGAAAGCAGGTTGCACCCAGTTGCAGGGACAGGTCCCCATTTCCCTGTGGACAGTGGAAAGCCCCTCAGATACAATGACCCCTCCTTTCTCTTCCTTTGAGATAATCCAGGAACTCTGGTAGCAACTGCTGCATCTGCCTTTGTTAATTCACACATTACAAAAAAAAAAATCAGTTTTCAGTAAAAATGTGATCTTTCAAACTGTTTTTGAGGAAATTTCAGCCCATGAACTACTATAAAATTTTAGTAACAAAACCCCTTGATAAACTCTATCAGTTGGAATCAGTAATATTAATTTTTCTTCCTTGCTGAAATATGTGTGGCTGTATGTCTTGTATTTATGCTGGGATACTTTACTTTCTCTCTCTGACTAGTCCAGCTATGTGGTTATGTTAAATACCTTATCCTTTCTGTCCTTAACACTGTTTTCTTGTAGCTAAACCTTCCTGGGGCAAAAGTTGTTCCAGGTATCATGTCTCAACATACAATGTTATTCTTGAAGAAACGCTACTGTTCCCCTCAGCAGTGGTGACTTGAGAGCTAGTGGTCTTAATATGCAGCAAGAAATCTACAGACAACTGAATCCAATTTGCATAGCTTTAGCTGTGCTAAAATTCTAGTCTCTAAAGGATAAATGCCAAAAAAAAAAGTGGTCTATCTTTGTGTGTTTAATTATCTGACTTTAGACTAGCTAAATTATAATTGCTGCAGTGAACATTTAAAAATTTTTGAGCAAAAGCAATGGGCATTTTTCAAATACTGAATTTACAAAACTCTCAAAGTGAGTTTTTTAAAAAGAGAAGAAAAAGGAAGACCATAGAAATTCATTTACAAAGGTGGTTAAAATGAGAAGTGACATGAATTATTAGCATCTTGTGATTCTACTTAATCCACCAACATTCCCAGAAGCCCCATACTTAATATAAACATGTTTATGTAGTTTTTAGAAACAGAAAGTTAAGGGTTGAGATAGAATACCATCTCCTCTCATTAAAGATCATATGTATTTATTTTATAGTCAAAAACGTTCACTATTTACTTAAAGAGCTAATGGTATAGTTAAAAAGGCAAATCAAAATATAAGATTCATTGTTTAGCCTGGAAATTCCTGACAAAAAACAAAAATGCAGTGTCTATAAAACATGTATTGTTTTCAACCTAAAGGAAGAAATGAACGTGATTCTTCAAATTTGGTTTTTCTTTAAAAGTACAGAAGGGATGAGTTTATATACGATGTGACTCCAGAAACAACTTATTGATTCTAAATAATAGTGATAAGCACTTTAGGATCTTTCCACTCATGATCTTGAAAATGAAATATTCTAAACAAAAATCAACAAAACAATGTTACTCAGAGCAATTCGAATGTGAGTATGTTCTGAGATTAATTTGTTTTGGGGAGTGCATATTCTAAGTATCTCTTACAAATATTTCCTGAAGAAAAATAATTCATATTTTTGGCAGTCATGTTTTAAAGAATGAACACAAATTAAAGACTTTCTAGAATGAAGAAATATTTGTTAGTCTGAGGTACCTGGCAAAGAAAACAGGGCAAATTGTTTAGAGGATAGTTATCTTTTGTTTCATCAACTGCCATTGTCAAGTCTGTGATATCCACCTTTAGAGAAGAAAAGAAAGATATGCAGAATTATTTGCTTTTACTATAAAATACACTGATAAGCTTCATCAGGTATCCAAATTTTCAATAGTCTTCTAAATGGC
>RJWT010043226.1:0-11992 GCA_004365215.1 Cuniculus paca | reverse complement strand
GGAAAAGGCAGAGCCTAGCTTTGTTCAGTGCTGAGACCCCACAGACAGTGCAGCTTCTCGGCAGCTGGCTTCCATCAGCAGCTGCTCAGCAGGCCACAAGGCTGATGTGTAGACAGCTCTGCTAACTCAGGGAAAGCAAGAGGCAGGCAGCAGCCAGACAGGACAAAACAATGCCTTTTAAGGGCAGTGAGACCTCCTCAGCACAGCTACCCAGTGTGCTGGAGCTAGCCAGGCTAGGGGATGAGGAAGCAAGCTGATCTCTTTGGGTTTCCTGGTCACTTGACCTTGTCCACTGCCTCCTCCTTATGTGCCTAAGGGACAGCAGAGAGGTCCAGGGAGCTGAGGGGGAGCCTGGGTCTCAGTCCTCCCTTCCTTTGTCCCCTGTGTGGTCTCAACAGTCACCTAGCCTTCACTTCCTCTATCAGGCAGAGACCACTACCGAGTTCTCCAGTCTGGAGGAGACCTGACCTAGCTGCTTCCTAGATAGAGGATCTGGGCAAGTTATTCAATCCTGCTGAGTCTGTAAAACATAATTCCCATCTCCAACTGTGATTAGGAGGATGGAGAGCCCACCATGGTCTAGTCTTGGCTTAAGTGTTACTTTCCCGCCCCATTCCTTCTGATCGTCTTTTTTAAGGTCAAAAAATTTGAAAGTAGGGTTGGGGTTACAGCTCAGCAGTATAGTGCCTGCATGGCAAGCGCGAGGTCATGAGTTCAATTCCTGGTACAAAAAAAAGTTGAAAACCAAGACTCAATTCCAGAGGAGCTAGAGATGGAGTCTAAGACCATCTGGGCTATCGGCTTGCTGAGTGACCTTGGCCAAGTCACTCCTCCATTTCAGGCCTGGAGCGATGATCCACAAGCCCTCTCTGGCCACAGTTTAAAGACACCTCCCCTGTGATGTTCATACTGTAGGTCTGAGATTATGAACTCCTAGATTCTGTGCTCTCTCTGCTGCAGCCTACATGAAGGATGTGATGGGTGTTGTTTGCAACAGTCAGGTTGCTATGGTGATTCTTAATGTGCATTGGTGATTGGGGGCTGCTATCAGAATATGGAAGAAGGGCAAGCTTGGCAATCACAAACAGCATCAAAAGTCTCCCTGGAAGCTCTAACAGGCCTTAACCTTGACAATCTCTGCCCTGGGATTGTATGGATGTGTTTCCAGGAGAACCCATCCCATCAAACAGAAAATACATTTTGGGGTAGTTCTTAACATTTTGGGGGTCTAAAAATCTGATGAGAGCTGTGTATCTTCTCCTGAAAGAGACACATTACTGTAAAACTTTGCAAGTAATTTTAGGGGACTTTGTGGACCCTCTGCAACCATTTCAACACACCCTTAAGCTCTATGGTACTGGACTCTATAGAGTTACAGACTGATCTCTGCAATTCCCTGTGAATTGTCCATAGAAGGCCTATCAGTGTGGGAGGTGTTACTATTCATCGTAATATGAGCTTCTTAGAAACATGGATAAGTATCCCGCAGGAACAAAGAGTTACACCTTCCCCAGACAGGATGGGGATAAAGTCCAGTGCTCAGGCAGAGTTCCAGAGTCCACAGGTCAGGAAGGTGTGGCCCTCCTCTCTCCCCTTGTGCCAGCAGCACCTTACCTTCCCAGCCCCGATCACCTTCTCCGCAGCATAGACAGCCTGGCTACATCGAGGGCAGCGCTCAGAGCCACCAATCTTCTGGGCAAACTTGGACGCATTGGGGTTGGTGGTGGGCCTGTGGCCAGGGGCTCTGCATTGAAAGGGCATGAGGTGAGATGGCTTACACTCACAAACACAGCGAGCTGGCCCTGCAAAGGCACCGCCACACCTCCACCATGCCAAGGCTGGGGGCAGCTCTCCCAGTGAGAGCCACAAAAGCTAGGCCACCAGGGACTCCTGGGTCTTTCTCCCACATTACGGATGTACAGACCAAGGCTCAGCACAGTATCAGCTTCACTGAAGCAGCACATTTCTGGACTCACTTAATACCTCATTTGTTAAAAATCACTCTCCCTGCCCCATCATTTCTGCAGCTAGTCCGTTATTAGATGCTTTCTGGAGAAACGCGCTGACCAAACATTCCCAACGGGGCAACAACCTTGGCTGAAACTAGGTAAATGGCCCATCAATTCCACCCATCCCCCAAGAGCCCAGGAGCTGGCCAGGCTTTCTGAGCCTTCCACTGCTTAACCATAAGCACTTGAGAATGTATCCATTATGGAGGGTGGGAATTTAAGGACAAAAAAACAAGAAAAGGTGGTAGATGATCTTGTACTTACTCTTCATGCTTGATGCCCAGTGACTCCCCCTTATCAGTGCTCAGTGTGCCTGCGCCCTGCCCATAGCCATAGCCTTTTGGCCCATACTTCTTGCCATAGCAGGACTTGCAGTAGATCTCCTCTCCATGCACAGCCACAGTGGTGCTGTCCAGATTCTTCTTGCAGACCACTGTGCAGAGAACATTAGAACAATGTGATGCAGCTGGGATAAGAAGCTTGCTCCCTGAGTGCCCTGCAGCTGGAGCTCTCCCAGCACTTTACATATGCACTACCCTGATCTTGCGGTAGAGGTGTAGAAGTGTCATCCAATTGGGTAGTCAAAGAGCTGGAGGACAGAGGGGTGGAATTTGTGTCCCTGATTCTAAGTGGCCAACCCCACTTCCAGGAACCTGTGGGTATCTCCTTCAATCCTTTCCCCAAGCTGCAGTACACCCCAGAACTCAGAGGCAACGACCTAGGCTGACTCCAAGCCACAGGCTGTCAAATGAAGCTCTGCCCTCCGCCCTTGATAAAGAGACCATATGTTCCAATAGGAGGGGAGAAAACAGAAAGGAAGGAAAAAGGGCAGGGTTTTCCTGCCTCCAACAATGGAACTGACAGGAGGCGATCTGTGATCTGCGCATGCCGATGGGAGTCAGGAGAGAGGCTGTGGAGACATGCACCCTGAAAAGAAGTTTAGCGTGTGCTAAATTCCCAACCTGGGCTTTGCAGGGAGGTGCAGGTCAATCTAATCACAACCAGATTTGAAATTTCTCTTTCTCTGCCCTCCCTCTGTTGACTTTTCCCTCCTTCTCCTTTTTCTCTATGGTACATGGTACTGGGATCCACCCAGGGAACTCTGAGCTACATCCCCAGCTCTTTATTTTTTTCCAATTTTGAGTCAGGGTTTCACTAAATTGTCCAGGCTGACCTCAAACTCATGATCGTCTTTCCTTAGTTCCTCACTAGCTGGGATTATAGGTGTATATCACCATAGCCAGAAGCATTTGGAATAGCTAACTTTAGAAATCACTTGGCCATCTAGAGGAATGAAGCTGGACATGGGGAAGAATTTCCTGACTCATGGGTTAAGAGATGGGACGGGCAGATGAGCAAGAAAAATCTGTAGCCCTCAGACATCTTCCAGTTGATCTCAGGGGAGCTGTGCCAGATGTCATGCATTGAGAGGTTAAGAGTTCGGAATGAAGTTCCAGCTCTCTCCCTTTCCTCAAGTGTGGCCTTGGGCTAGTTAGTTTGCCTTTCCGGCCTCCATGTTCTCATTTGTAAGTGCAATTAGCCAGGCACCTGTAATCCCAGTACTTGGGAGGCTGAGACAGGAGGATCATTGTGAGTTCGAGACCAGCCTGGGCTACAAAGTGAGCTCAAGGCCAGCCTGAACGGCATAATGAGACCCTGTCTCAAAAAGGCAAGGGCCAGGGATCTAGCTCAGTGGCCTAAGCTCTTGCCTGGCAAGTGCAAGGTCATGAGTTCAATCCTCGGTGCTGAAAAAAAAAAAAAAAAAGGCCTGCCTATAAGTGCAGTTAATAACACCTACCCAAAAAGGTGGTTGAGAATCAAATAAGAGCTTACACATGACATACTTAGCGCAGTACCCTGCACAGAATAGGTGCATAATATATGTCTGCTATTTTTATTAGTATTATACAAAGGTGTTACCACAGGGAAGGGGAGGGCAGGCCAGGCCTCACGGGATCATACACCAACTACTCTACTGAGACAACTTTGATCCATTTGCTTCCCCCTCTTCCTATACTCCCAATTAGGTTCTATGATACTCCTTAAATGTTGGTGTGCCCCATTGGACTATGCCCTCAAACACCTTCTGAAGCCAGAAGTCTAGAGACACCACTGAAGAAGCCACGCCTCTTACCTTCCTCAGAGAAGGCTCTAGGCTGGCTCCTTGCAGCCTGGCAGTATCTTGCCTTTAAAGGGTCCTTGGCAGCTGTTCTTCCCCTAAGCCCCAGGTTGGAGACTTCAGACTAAATAAGGACCCTCTTGTCCTGCCCTTGAGATCTCCACCCCATTCCAGAACTCTGGGTCACCCAAATAAGGAACCTCCTACCACCTCCTCTGGGGTTTGGCTCCTGAGAAGGAGGGTGAAGGAACAAGAAGCCACTGGCTCCAACATTCCCTTCTAGGGCAGGAAGTCAGAAATTAGCCTGAAATTGTTTCCCGAAAGACCTAAATTGAACTAGGAATTCCAAGACCAGAGGGAAGGCAGAAAGCAAAGATAAGAGTGGTTCGGGGAACAAGGCCTCTTTTGACTAATTCTCCAAGAAGAGAGTCAGAAACAGCCCAGAGGAGACATCAGAGCCCCCCAGATGGTGCTCCCGCTTTGCTGGGCACGGCCTCCCCACTCCTTTCTCTTCTGCCTTGGCTGTCTCTGAGGCACAGTCCTGCCCTCTGTGGCCCTCAGAGACCCTCCATCCCTCCACCTCCATCCAAGTGATGTAGTGGGAACCTCAGCTCACTTGTAAGGCCCACCAAGGATTCAATCAAGGGGAATTTCAGGGGCTGGGGGATTTAATTCAGCTGCCTAAGTACCTGCCTGGCAAGTGCGAGGTCATGAGTTCGATCCCCAGTGCCGAGGGGTAGGAGAAAGGGGAGGGAGGAATTTCAAATAAATCCTTTATTTGAGGAAGACCTGAATACATTTCTATCAAATTATGTTAAGAAAAAAAGAACTGAGGGAATGTATTGTTGGGAAAATATACTTCAAATACAAAGAGGCAGCCCCTTCACCCCCTCAAAAAGCAGAGGGTGATTTTCTCTGCTTCTGGAAGGAAAACCCAGACCACCTAAAAAAGCTTAAGCTCATAGAGTCAGCCAGAAGCAGGCCAGGCCAGACCCCAGTTCCTCACATCCAGACTTGGTTTTCTACAGGCCACAGCTCCTCTAGAGCAGGTCAAGCATGTGAGGCCCACGGCAAAAGGGTAAAAACTAACCGCAGCCCTCAGCTTGAGGATTCGCAAGCGTGCAAGGCTGCCGAGGCTTCCTCTGTGCTCCTGACTCTAGCGAACAGCCTGGGGCCAGCCTGCAGCCTTTGGTTCCCTCAGTCACTGCCACAGGGCTAGGACAGACTGGCCCTGCTTTTCCCTAGGCTGGCTGTCCACCCTCACAGTGGCCCAGAGCCAGGCACAGCTTCAGCGCAACTCCTACCCTGGCTGGGCTCTCATTCCAGGCTCCCAACTATTGCTAACTGGAAGTGGCTGCCCTGTGGAGACCAAAGCATGTACTGCAGGGCCACTGGGTCCTCGTTCCAGGCTAAAGGTAAACCCAGGGCAGGTGGTTCTTGCCTGATGGTGCCCCTTACATTATCCCTATCTTCCTCTTGCCCCCTCCCAGAAGTTGAAAAGGGAATGTGAGTGCCACTCTGAACTGAACTCAGATATGATTGGAAGAACCTCTTTTAAGGACCTACATGGGCCAGGCCGGTAAGGAGGGTCCACTCAAGAGGGTCCCCTCAGAGGGAAAGTCCTTGGTTTCTGTGGGTTACCCTGAAATCAAGCTGGACACATGACTCATTTGACTGAAATGAGAAACTACGTTCCTTCCATGCCTCAACAAGTCTTTGTGGAGAACCCACCACGTGCTGACGCTACTCCTGGCACGAGGAATGAGCATGTGGGGTGATGCCCCAGTCTGCTGACACAGGCAGTACTACCTGGCCTGCTTGGGGGTTTGATACCCCAGAATTGACCAGGCCCTAAGACCCCAGAGACTCATGACTGTTCCCTAGGGATGCCAGGTACCTAACCATCCCCACGCTGTTCCCCAGCCTGACTCTCTGCAATGTTCTAATCCCTGTCACCACCCTGTGCCCCAGGCCCTGCTCCTTCTTTCCTTTGCTGCTCCTTGAATTCCTGACTTCCCTCCACACCTGACCAACAACTACTCCTTCACAGCAGGCACGCAGGCAGGCCCTAGGCCATAGCTGGCCCCTTTTAGTGTATGGTTAACGTTTGAGAGCAAAGAGAGGGGTCCTTCTGACCCCAGCAGCCTGGACCATCTTTCCAGCCAGCACCAACCCCTTCTCTTACTCCCTCTCAAAAAAGAAACTCCCTAAGTGATGAGCTGCAGATAACAAGATGCTGCTGTGCACAGCTGCCTTTTCAGGCTGGAAGCCAGCACAGTTCCACAGAAGCTTGTTGACTCCCCATTCATCAGAGGAGCCCTGGGACTGTCACTCCAAGCCCTGGGTGGTATACAGACCCTGCTGCCCTGCGCTGAGTGGCTTCAGACTGACCTTCCCTGTAGGAGGTAGAGAGCTGGGGAACATCTGGTGAACAGGTGGCCTTTGGCCTACCTGGATCCTATTCTGGAGCTCAAACCACCTGGGAACAAAGGAACATCATATCTCCCGACTGACCTCATGGGATGCAGGACAGCTGCTGTCTCCTAGATCTCCCAGATGGGCTGAAACTTCAATGCCCGAGAGCTCCTTTGTAACACACCATCTTGCTGCAAACCCCTTAGCAATAAGCATACTTGTGCGTGTGTGCATATGCAAACATACACACATACATGTGCATCCCAGGGACACCCAGACATCCCGCTGCCTCCACCTGGCCTACTCTCAAGGAAACACATCTTGCCTAAGTTGCTTCCCCTTCTAAAACAGTCTTCTGCTGTGATCACAATGAACAACCACTTAGGAATCTGAGGATGGGCTTCCCCAGTTGCCACCGCTGGTCTGGATACTAGCCAGCGCAGCACCAAAGTCAGGTCCCAGGGTCCACCTGACCTCTCTCAGCTGCTGGGTGTCTTGTGCTTGTGACTGCAGCAGCTCTCTTTCTGGATTGGTAAGAGTGGAGAACAGTGAAGTCTGTATCCCGTCCTCCTCCCTTGCAGCTGAGAGTGGTGTGGAGTGAGAGACAGCCACTGGCCTGCACGGGGCTGAGGAAGGGCAGGCCTCGCTCCTCCTCCCTCCCCACTGACCTGCACTGTAAGGCTGTGGCCTCTACTGCCTTTTAGTAAGGGATAATTTTTGCCTAAAGCTAGTAAAAGTTTGGGCCAAAAATGCCTTACTCTGAAATCTCAGGAACATAGCTCAGGTAAGGGGTGGCATAGTAGGGCAGCCCAGTGGAAAGTTTTCAGAACCAAATCTTTCCAGTTTGGCTCTCAGCCCCTGTACACCCGCCACCCCCACCAGCTCAACAAGTTCACCCCTCAGAAAGCAGCTTCTGAAGGGAACAAAGAGGCCCTTAAGTGTTTCCCTCCCCAGCTTGTGCCTCAGCCAAATATCAGGCTATTTACATCCCCCGGGGCCAGTGACAGGCTGGGTCCTTGTCCTCCTGGGAGTAACAGCAGGCCCGGGCGGTACTCACTGCACAGGAAGCAGGATTTATGGAAGCTGTTGCCCTCGCACTGGACCTCTTCAGCAAAGTAAACCGTCTTCTGGCACACCCCACATTTCTTGCCTCCTCCCCAGTTTGGCATTCTGAAAAGAAACACAGAAAAGGGAACTAAGTTCACAGAAACACAGATGCCTGTGAAAGAAGAGGCAGAGAGGGGTACAGGGGAAAGGCAGTCCCAGTGGATCACTTCCTACTCGTTCTCAGCATCCTCCAGCTACTCGGGGGTCCGTCTCCCAGTCCAATCTAGCCGTTGGGATATCAACCCCAAGCTAGGCACTCTGAAGAGTATGACTGAGCATGTGATCCAGGCCTTATTCAGGATGCTGCAGAGTGACGCCATTGAGCCAGCTGTCACTACCTACATCAATGTGGTGCGCCTCACAAAGAGAATGGACACAAAACCGGCTGACCAACCAGAGTTCCTGAGACACAAATCCATCTGTGCAATGTTCACACATGAGGAAAACTCCTGTTGTTGGGAGGGGAGCACCTGGGTGGCAAAGGTATTACAGAAAAGCAAGGGAATGATCACCCCTCTAAGATGGGGGAAGGAACATGTAGGGTGGGGGTCAGTGGGGAGGCTGCTGAGGTGCTGGCTAAGTTCTTTCTCTTAACTTGGGTGGTTGTCACACACACATTCCCTTTACAGTTACTCTTTGAACTCTATATGTAAGTCATGTACATTCTTTTCTATGTAAGATACAGCTTTAAAAAAAGATTTCAAAAAACACAGAAGACAGGGCACCACTCAGACTTTAGGGTACCTTAGGACTGGCTGAAGAGTTTTGAGAAACCAGATTTTGAAACACCACCCCAGATCTGATGAATCATAACCTCTGAGAATGAGATACAGGAATCTGAATTTTTAATAAAGCACCCCAGCTGAATCCAAAGCAGGTGAACTCAACCAACTTTGTGATTCTCTATGTATTGGTTCAGAACTGGGGTCCTGATATCAGACAGTTTGGTCCCATCTTGATTCTACCACTCACTGGCTGTGTGATGCTGGGCAAGGTATCCAGCCCTTCCAAACTTTGATTTGTGTAACTGCAAAATGCAGATGAAAATAGAAGCTACTTCATAAAGTACTTCTGGGGATTAAGTGAGGTATGATATGTCAGAGGTCTGAAATATAGTGAATGGTCAGTAATTATTAACATATAAGTCAATGACTATAAGACAGGTGACACCACAGGTCAGTGCATGATTTGTCAAAAAGCAGCACAGAATGTAAATGCCGCAGGAAAGAAAATAGGAAGTCTATAAGCTGATGGAATCCACTCCTCTCCAACAGACTTATGACTGAAGAGGAAAACAACCCCCCCAGCTCTTTCCACAGAAGCTCATGAAGGGAAAGGTGCTACATGAGGCACAGCCAACAACAGAGGACAGGAGGTGGGTACTGTGGCATCCCAGGATGTGGCGAGTGGGGTATGCAGGGAGCTAGGAAAGGGGCTTGTTGCCTCAGGAGGCAGAGGCCTAAGGAGAAAGCTCCCCAGACATGCAGCAGTCGGCATCAAAGATGTTATGATTCTACACTGCAGAGCTTCGCATCTGACAGGGGCCTCAGCTCGGGAAGACAGTCCAGGTTGTCCTCACATCGAGACTCCGTGACCTGCAGAGCACCTGGCACACAGGTGTATCTCTGCAGAGTCTGGGACCTAGGAGAGATGACTGGTGAGGGTGTGCAGGCCGAGAGCAGTTGTAAGGTACAGTGGTGGCATTGGTGATGCCAGCTCACTGCTTGTTACTGGGGCCATTGCCAAGGTGATAGGAGTCTTCAGCAAAATTTCCTTAGAGCAGAGCAGAGATACATTTTCACATCAATTTTTAGAATGCAGAGGTTCCCTCCAGTCCCATCCTCTCCCCAGTCTCCTGCTGTCATCCCCATGAGGACCTATGTGTCAGTGGCCTTGGCCTCTCCTCCAAGCCCAGACTCACATGTGCAGTCTCAGGTGCCTTGATTCCCACAGGAGCCCTCCAGGCTCGCTTCCTTTCTCCACCTTGTTCTTTCTCCTGATTTCTGCATGTGACCATCATCTCCCTCACTAAGGAATCTCACCTCAGGCCTAGAACCAAGAAGGGCTATTTAGCCTCCCCTAGCTCATCCCACTGTGCTCCCCTTCACCCACCTCCCCAAACCCCACACTGAGCCAAGCCCTTAGGTTTACCAGCTGTCTGGTGCCTGTCTTCCCCTTTCCTCTCCCACTGCCCTCTACCAGCTTGAGGGCCTCTTGCCTTTCCCTAGGTGGTTGTGACAGCTTCTTGCTGAGGATTCTGCCACATTGTCCTTTCTTTTGGGAACTAGTCTCCTTTCAACCATGGTGCTGGCCTGGGCCTAATCCAGTGAGTCAAGGTTATGGGCTCCTGGGTGTACAAGGCCAGTGGGATAGGAGAAGGGACTTCCAAGAATGCTGAAATGGAAGCAAAAGCATCCTGTCTTCTGGGAGCCAGTGCCCTTCCCCCACCCCAAGCAAAGAGAGATGCACAAAGGGTTCTGGGGTTGTTGCCACAGTGGGGTGAGACTGGCAATCCTGGCATGAAGTTGATCACCGAGAGACAAGGAAAACTGCATCTTAGATGACATGGGCTTAATTAACTTAAACCTAAATTTGATCTATCTCTGACCTCTAGTTAGCCAAAGCAACAAATTCCCCCTACTGTTTAGGACTGTTACTTTACAGCCACACGGGACACATACAGAGTGACAACCTTGCAGCCAGCCCTCTCTGGAAGATTCTTCTAGTCCATCCTCACACAGCTGCCTGATCTTCTTCAAGGAGCTCAGAACCCACCAGGGACCCCACTGCCTGCAGATAACCCCGCTGCCCCTGGGTCCCTGCTTGCTTTCTAGTGTCTGCTGTTCCTCCACCTCAGTTCCTGGGTTGATGACTTAACACCTGTGTTCCCCCCCGACTGACCAGCTCAGGGTCAGGCACATAGGAAGCCTGAGGTCACACACCCCACAGAGCTAGGGAGGCCATGTTGAGGTCAAGTCCCACTGTCTTTCCCTGTGGGAACTGGAGGGACCACTATCCACTGCAGGAGCCCAATTTCCCCCTTTCCAGGTCCTGGGCTGACCGACGTCAGCTCACACACATCACCCACAGGCAAGATTTCTCTAATCACAGGTGATATCTCTCTGCCTCCCCAGGTAATCTGGGGTCAGTTCCCATTCCTAGCCTCTGATGTCCCGAGCATTCCAGGGGTTAACCGTCCTTGCTGAGCAAAACTACATGTGATGTGGAAAGCGATTCAACAGGAGCACCAATGTGTGTTACTGTCTATCTGGCCATCAGCCACCGCTCCCTTCTTCCTTACTGAGGGAACCTCCATTCTACTCCAGTGGCCACTCCCGCCTAAGTGACTCAGTGCTACATCCCTAAATCTAGGGACAGAGCCTGAGTCACCTAAGCCAACCACAGGGACCATACCCCTGCTAGTGGCTGATTCAGGAATGGGCAAGACCATTTCTGGCCAGTTAGATATGAGGGCAGCTTTGCTTAGGAACTGTGCCAAAGTGCATTTGGTCACATAGGTTTTCTTCCCCCTATGAGGTGCCTCACAGAACTACTACAGCCAAGCTGCCCAGACTGCCAGCAATTACCTAATATGCACCAATATATCTGCATTATTCCATTTCCCTCTCATCTGCTGAAGATGGTGAATATATACCTGCTTTACAGCTAAGGAAAACAAGGCTCAGGGAGGTTAGGTAATTTGCTTGTAGTCACACAGATGGAAGAGACAGAACTGGATCCTGATGCAAGTGTCCTGAGTCCCAGTCACTATCTGGGGGCTATGTTCCTTTAAAAACAGCTGCACATGGCAGACACAGTTCACTGATGCTGTGTCTCCTCCTGGCCTCCCTTTCCATCACCCTGAACCAGCAGGGGCACATTCATGCCCCTAGGGACACCCCTAGGAGAGGAAAGTTCCCCAACCACGTGGTGGGGAGCTAGTTCCAAGCAGTGTTTTGTTCCCAGAAACAAAAGCCCTTCTCCCTCTGGGGGAGACCCACAGCTCTGCACAGGCCTCCCCTTGTTCTCCCTGGCCCCATGTCAGGGGCTCACATCCAGTGGGCCCCCCGGGGAATCGGGAACATGGGCGGAGAGATGGGTGAAGCCCAAGGAGCTGTCAGTGGGCAAATTGCTCAGGACGCTTCCTGGCTGGCTCACCGTTCCTGTGAGCCTGGTGTCTGGTTGGAGGCCTCCCTCGGGAGCGTGGCAACAGGTGAGGCCTCTAGGCCTCCAGATGAGAAGCAGAAACACTGTCCATAGCCAGGAAGGGGTTCACAGCCCCTGAAGATGGGCTCCATGCTCCCTCTGCCAGATGAGGACCCTCCAGGGCACTGGCATGTGG